>ML810975.1:23877-47070 GCA_009831015.1 Picea engelmannii
TGAATATATGTTCACTAGGAAAGGTTCTGCAAAGACAAGCAAATATGCCCTCCAAAGGCTGACAAGTCACGAGTATCTTGCCAAGTAAGCCATATCTAATACAAGAACCACCCAAACATGTGCACCAAACTTCCCTTTTCAAATTAAACAAATGCTTAAAGACCTTATAAGTTTTGCCTAAATTAGGTATGGGAGGGGTGTCATGGTGCTCTATTGGGTAAGCCAATCCCCAAGTCAGGGGATGTTTCCCAAGAGGAACCTATCTAAGTCATGTAGTGAGTGTGAGGTGGATTTTGGGGCAAGACTTCCAGGTATGGGGTCCTTGACATACAAGGGTTTATATTGTCTCATTTATGGGTGCCTTTGTAGAGGGTGCGTTGCATCTTTCATTTTCAATGCAACCTTTTTCCAATCCCTTGCTATTTAATTCATTATAGTCCTAACATTGAGTGTTATATGCAATGGAAAGTAAAGAGCACCACAATTCCACTTGAAGCTAGGATACATTGAGTGCCATGTGCAATGGGAAGTAAAAGACACCGTAATGCATCCCCTCGACAAGAGGGATATTTATCAATTATGTGATTTCTTTTGTAGGTCCTTCACTTTTTGGAGAAAATTTTTGTTTTTCTAAGGCCCTTAGGGTGAGCATTTAGAAGGAAAATGATTGGATTTTATCTATTTCCAGCTACAAAAACTCCAAGACTTCAGCCCCTTCTTGCCATGAAATTAGGTACAATCCTTTCTTGGGTCAAAGAACTCGAAAACCCAAAATATAAGGAAACATAGCGGTAGAATGATGGAAGGGAATGGTACAATGAGCCTTCAAAGGACCACCCAATAGTAACCCCTTTGCTGAGGGTGACGTACTTACTAGGAATCCATGTCACCCACTAAGGTGAAACTAGGAAAAAGATATAAATTCCAAGCAAACGTTTCATAATCAAGAAAGGATTCTTTGCAACATTCTCAAATGCTTCAAATATTAAAATGACACTTACCACAATAATGGACTCGTTACCTCATGAAGCAATACCTATTGTCTTCTGGGCCAAGCCGATGTGGTGGATGTTGCTCTGCTACTGGTGATGAATGATGGAGTGATCAGAAATAGGAGGGGCCTTGCGGGCTTTGCTGATCAATCTGACTCTCGACACTCCATGTTTTCTACTTGTGGGCCTTGAGACATTATCTCATTAGTTACCCCTAGCCTTGGGGGGTAACATGACTCAAATAGACTTTTAACTAAGCCACGATGCTGAAAATATTTATCAATTATGGAATACCATGCTTTTGGCACTTGTTTGAGACCATACAAGGCCTTCTTCAACTTGTAAACACAATATTCTTTATCTGGAAATTCAAAATCTTCTGGTTGCTCTACACAAATTTCTTCATCCACATAACGATTCAAGAAAGGTTATTTAACATCCATCTAAAAAAAGTCCATTTATACTATACAACCAATCCAAGTATCATCCTGATTGTGTCCAACTTTGCCACTGGAGAAAATGTCTCTGTATAATCAATTCCTTCCTTCTGTGCATAACCTTTTGCGATTAAATGAGCTTTATAGTTATCAATTGTGCCATCTAATTTCTACTTATTTTTATAAATCCATTTAGTACCAATTACATCTTTCCCTTTTGGTAAACTGACCAAGTCCCATGTATCATTTCTCACCAAGGCATTCAATTTTGCCTCCATAGATTCATTCCATTCTAGACAACTTTGGGATCTAGTAATTCTTCTTTCAAAATTTCTATGCAACATATTGCTTTCTGAATGACCCCTTTCAAGCCACTTTGGCTTCTTATTGACTTCTTCTACCTTTGCTGACTTATTTGATTCATCACCAATATTCACTTCATCCTTTCTTAATTCAATCTATACATGTTCTGTATGATAAATTCCATGCTCATCAAACACAACATCTCTGCTTATTATTACTTTCTTCGCTTGAGGATCAAACAACCTGTAACATATTGTTTCAATACTATACATAACAAAAATGCACTTCACACTTTGATTATCCAATTTTCTCCTCTTGTCATTAGGAACATGTGCATATGCATTGCAACAAAAAACTTTGATATGTGCAATACTTGGTTTGTATCCTAACCATGCTTCCTCTGGAGTCAAATTCAATATTTTTGTCGTGGGACATCTGTTGAGAGTGTTAATTGTTGTGTGCACTACTTTGACCCAAAATTCATTTCCAAGAGACTTGGTTTTTAGCATGCTCCAAGCCATTTCAACTATGGTTCCGTTTTTCCTTTCAACAACTCCATTTTGTTGAGGAGAGTATGAATTGGTAAACTTTCTCTTAATTCCATTCTTTCTGCAATAATTCAAAGATTCATTTGACTTGTATTCTCCCCCATTATCTCTTTGTAGGCTGAGAATTTTCAAACCACTCTGCTTTTCAACCAATTCCTTAAAATCAAGAAAATGAGTAAATGCTCTACACTTCTCCAGCAAAAAATACACCCAATTCTTTTTGGAATAATCATCAATGAAAGTGCAGAAATATCGTGCCTTTCCAAAAGACATAGTCTCCATTGAACCACACAAATCTGAATGTACTAGTGCTAGAGGTTCTCTAGCCTTCCATGTTCTATTTGAGAAACTTTCCCCATATTGTTTCCCAAAAGTGCACCCTTCACATACTTCATCATCCATCTTGATAAAAGGAAGACCATTCACCATATTATATGCTTCCTTAACAACACCAAACTCTTAAAATTCAAATGTCCCATCCTTAAATGCGAAAGCCTATTATTCATTTCTTTTGTAACATTCAAACCACGTGAGTTATTTGAATCAAAAGAAATCTTGAAAATTCTATCTTTGTTCATTTCTCCTCTTACTACTACTGCTTTTTTATTCAACTTGTCCATGATTAAGCACTCTTTATTATCAAACACTAACTTTTAGTTTTGCGCCATCATCTGTCCTACATAAAGTAGGTTCTTCTTCAATGTTGGTGTCAACAATGTGTCCTCAATAAATTTCTTCTTTTCATGTAATGTTGGAATTGCAACTGTACCTTTCCCTTAACTTCATAAACACTATCATCACCAGATGTAGCTTTATTAGAACAATTGTCATTTATTCTAATAAACAACTCCTCCCGAGATGTCATATGAGTTGGACATATCAAATCAATATACCAAGCTTCACTTTCTTCATTATGTGCCATAAAACTCGATATGAATAAATTCTCATTCCCAGTTTCTTCAACGATTGTATTGGTGTTAAAATTTTGGTATGCTCGTTTAACCATAGACAATGTCACATCATTGTCAACCAACCATAGGCACAAGGCCACCCCCAAGCATCCTAACCTTTACTTAAAATAATTCCAGCAAGCCTACTCCATAACCAACAGATAAACCCTAGCTGCTAACTGCAACAACAACTCAAGACAAGTAGAGCGCTCCTTCTCTAAGGGTTGCGCACAAGAGAGAGAGTCTCCATAGAACAAGTACCATACACAACTTTTGCAGCTGCAACTACACTAATCTCTCAGACTTGCACCATACTTAATAAGAATATCACAAAGAGTATCACCAAGAATATCACCAGGAGTTTCACCTAGAACCACCAAGAGAATGACTATGAAAAATCACCAAGAGAGAGACCAAGACCCAAGATATGACCATGCACCCTTATTCGTCCTTCCAGCGACAGTTGCAGCTGCAAATCCAACTCTCCATAAGACTTGCGCACTTTCTGGCTGCCCAAATGAGCTAAAACGTCTTGTATTTATATTAATATGTCCAATGAATTTTCTGGCTGGGCCGACTCGACTTTCTGGTAATTATATTTACTGTTTATCTTTTCCTATGGAGCCGACTTGTATTTCTGAAAGATAATAATATAATATTATTATTCTTCTAGGCTGACTTGTGTTTTAGGGTTTCCACTCATCTATTTAATGGGTCACTTGCTTATGGAATATTCTATTCTAAGTCAAAGGTTACACGTGGAGGTTAATACCTCCCATAGCTACTAAAACATCAACACTCCCTCTTAGCTAGGGAGGTATTAACTAAGATGTTCTTCATGTAGTGGTCTCAAACACATCCATCCATCTCACATGGCATGGGAAAGACTCACATTGTCTTGCAGACCAATCTACAGGTAGCATTACCATATCCACACGGGATATCCATAGTGCAACATGACTTCACCCCATGCATCCAAGGTCTGTGGGTAGCTCTCAATAGCTACAACATGTCCCCAGGACATCCACTACCCTACAATGCATCAATACTTGATCATGTGCACCCTCAGTCTCAGTACAAGCCCTTTTTCATGTTGGATGAGATCCACCTGTCTAAGTGCCAACCATTTTTCATGATATATGAGATCCACCAGAATCAATGCCGATGATTTTTCATACTAGATAAGATTTTACATTTGTTCTCAATGCTAGCCCTTTTTCATGCTAGATGAGACCCACCAGACTCAGTGCCAACCCTTTTTCATGCTGTATGAGATTTTACATTTGTTCTCAATACCAACCCTTTTTCATGCTGGATGAGACCCACCAAACTCAGTGCCAACCCTTTTTCATGCTGGATGAGACCCACCAAACTCAGTGCCAACCCTTTTTCATGCTAGATGAGATTTTTCCATTTGTTCTCATTGCCAACCCTTTTTCATGCTGGATGAGAACACTCCCTCTGAAGAGGGACCACGCCAAGATTTTCCTGAAAGTACTCGAACTTCATTCTCAACAACGACTTGGTGAACACTTCTGCAACCTGATCCTCAAAAGTCATAAATTGGAGCCTCATTTCTCCCCTCTGTACCATATCCTTGATATAGTAGTATTTTATCTCGATATGCTTCGACCTATCATGGAACACTGGGTTCTCTGACAACTTCATGCAACTCTAGTTGTCACACCAAATGTAGGTCACCTCAATTCTGAGACCAAATAACTTAGAGAACAACTTCCGAAGCCACACTACTGCACATGTTGCCACATACTCAACTTTAACTGTACTGAGCATCGCCCATGATTGCTTCCTGCATCCGGCGGAACCTCTTGCTCCTTACTGTAGTACCCAACTCCCACTGGAACCAATCGTTCGACTCCCTCTCGAGCACTGAATATCAACTGGATCTTCAATCTGCTGACTCCATCACTTGTCCTCTAGAACAATTCTCGTCATCCTCTTCTTGTAGGCCTTACCTACAAGTCAAATTCAATCCAATAGTCAGCAACATTCCACAATCATGAAATTAATCAAGGCATAAAGCAATAAAAATTTCTTAAGTATGATGACATAGTACTCATAGTCATGCAACCATACATAAGTTTTTATTATCTTTGACCACACTTCTACTCAACACTCATCCACATACTAATACATGTGGAAACTATCTAGATGCCTTCCATCTCTACCATAACATACTATAAGGAGCGAGCTATGTTAGTAAAGAGGTTTCATACTAGACAGGCTCCATCATGAGATATTGTGCAACGCTATAGGCTACATACTTATAACATCACATGCCAAACATGAGCCTGCTGCTTAAAATAAAACCAAATCACATCATAAATCAAACATATGGCAATGAATCAATCATAATAAGTGATATAGGGTCCTCCCTCTTAATCTCGATTATCTGGTATGATCCTGTCCTAGAGATGTACTGCTCCTAGAGACTTCCTGTCTCTGAGAATCACATCATGCACAATTACGTTGAAAGGCCTTTATGTCTACTTCATTGTATGGGCCAACTGGCTCCCTCTGAGCCTTGACTCCTTTTGAGTTGGTATTTGATGGGGTCGACGGCCTCACCACTGGTGGAGTCATCTGATCCTCATGATATGGCTCGTCAATACTATATGGCTTTGCATCTTGCAAAGTGTCACGGGGGCATGTTGGTCTCTTCCCAGTTATTGTAATGAATCTAGGTAGGCCCCTCTAGCTTTACTAATTCTTCCTGATGATCTGAAGAGTGATCAATTGCACCAGAGGAATTTGATCGATCATTTTTGGAGCCTTCTACTCCTCACAATCAATCTCCATATGAGATACTCTGTATCTCGCAAAAACACCCTTCTTTGTATTCTTCTTCTTTGGTACATGGATGTATACGGTTGTGTACACAACTTCTTATCTTGATAGTCTGCTCCATGTCTCAAACTAGAGACTATCTAACATATTGTCTCCTGCAATCGTCACTATAGATTCCCTCAGAGTTATCACCTATGTCTTGTCCGGAACAAGGACAACAAAGGGGAAAACAACGGACAAGAATAATACTCTTATAATAATAAAAACAAAAATGAAAACAATAATCACAGTAGCTTCTTCACAGAGCTATTGCTTGTGACCTGCTTGGAACAAGATCCAAAATAAAAAAATACAATAATAGGAACAACAATCTTCTAGTGTTGTGATCAATCATTCTTAAATGGTAACCTCCATGCAATTTATAAAATAACCAAGATGACCTGCCTGGAAGCAAAACAAGAAGTATCTCCTAGAGGAGATGTTAGTTCATCTTGCAAACAAGTACAATAAGCATTTATATCAATAGTACTTACATGCTGCCGAGTGTTCATTGTATCTAGTAGTCATAGAACCTTTCAAGGGCTATTGTCACAACTAGCACTGTAGCAATTATCAAACTTGATATATACAAATTGGAAACTTATTAATTTAGTCAATCAAGCTTAGAATCTGGAGTCTTATCTTTAGTAACGAGTATTGTTGATTTTCTTCCGAGTCTCCTTCACTCAAGATGAGAAGTATTATCTTCAACATGTCCCCTGTACTTAAGACAATATACTTTCTTGATAGAAATCTGAGTTAGAGAGTATAATGCAAATAAACTCTAATATCTCAACCTTAATCAATCTAATAATTTGACTAAAGTTAGTTTCTAACTTCAATTTTGACCAGAGATTAGTACGATAATCATAACTTCAATAGATAAAAAAAATGCAACCTAGAAGTTCATAATGCCATGACAGCTAGAGGCATATGAAAACAATCAAACATGAAGTGCTTTGTTCCTCTAAATGTGCTGGATCTATGATTGTAAGAGATCCCTTCTCCTGCAATCACACACAAAATAGTGATACAATTTAAATATATATGAGTACATACCTTGGGAAACATTGGCAGGCAGTGGCACCATTTGACAGTGATGACAAACAATGATGAACCTTAAAACTTCAAAGGTGCTCTAACTTGTAATCTAAAGGTAGCTGGAGATGCGCCAAATATTGGTCCCAAAAATTCATAGAAACTTTCACTGCAACTGGTACTGCAACTGGTGCTACAACTGGCATGAAGGAATTGGCACTGCAAACCTAGGGTTTTATGAGGAAACCCTAATTACTCAGCTTCAAAAATTTTCAGATTTGATCCAGGGAAGAGATGCACTCTACATAGGTGACCTTCTTAGTGGGTTCAGTAAGTGCTCAATGAGCTTGATATAAGGGGAAACTGAGGACATTCCTTCTAGTGGTTAGACTATTACGAAGGAAACCAACTCTGATACCATGTTAAAATTTTGGTATTCTCGTTTAACCATAGACAATGTCACATCACTGTTACCCAACCATAGGCACAAGGCCACCCCTATGCATCCTAACCTTTACTTAGAATAATTTCGACAAGCCTACTCCAGAACCAACAGATAAACCCTAGCTGCTAACTGCAACAACAACTCAAGACAAGTAGAGCGCTTCTTCTCCAAGGGTTGCACACACGAGAGAGAGTCTCCATAGAACAATTACCATACACAACTGTAGCAGCTACAACTCCACTACTCTCTCATACTTGCACCATACTTAGTAATACTATCACCAAGAGTATCACCAAGAGTTTCACCAAGAACCACCAAGAGAATCACCAAGACAATCACCAAGAAAAATCACCAAGAGAGATACCAAGATCCAAGAGATGACTATGCACCCTTATTCCTCCTTGCAGTTGTAACTGCAACTGTCCACAAGACTTGTACACTTTCTGGCTGTCCAAATGAGCTAAAACGTCCTTTATTTATATTAATCTATCCAATGACTTTTCTGGTTGGGCTGACTTGACTTTCTGGTAATTATATTTTCTGTTTATCTTTTCTCGTGGAGCCGACTTGTATTTCTGGAAGATAATAATCTAATATTATTATTCTGGTAGGCCGAATTGTGCTTTAGGGTTTCCACACATCTGTTTGATGGTTCACTTGCTTCCAAAATATTTTATTCTAAGTGAAAGGTTACACATGGAGGTTAATACCTCCCATAGCTACCAAAACATCAACAATTGACACCTTTATGTTTAATATCTCACAATTTTGCATAACAATCTTTTTCAAGATGACCAAATTTATGGCAATAATAACACTATAATCCTTGTCTTTCTCAAGTTTCATCTCTTCCTCTTCCCCTTCCATAAGATCATTCTCTACTTCTTCCTTTGAACTGACTTGGACTTTTCCCTTTGTCTCTTGAGGTTGATGCATTTCCTTGATAATTCTGTGACTATTGTGGATGCCTATTTTAATTTTGATTCTGATATCGACCCCTGATTCTTCCTCTTCCTCTATGCCTGGTGGAAAAAAACATGTTCCATTTCCTCACTTGCATTACCTTCTTCAAAAGTTAGCAAATAACCACTCAATTCATCAATTTTAATTGTGTTTAAATCTTTGGAGACTATAACACTGGTGGTGGCCATTTGAAATTTGGGCAAAACACTTCTTAAAAATTTCTCAAGTAGTCTTCTTTCCGGAATATCTTCACCTAATGACCTCATTTGATTAACAAGATCTTGCATTTTTGTGATGAAATAAAGAATGGATTCATTATTATACATATTTGTGTTTTCAAAATTCCGCCTTAATGTTTGTAATTTAACTACAACCACACCTTCATATGTGTTCTTTTAAGATGGCCCATGTTTGCTTGGATGATTTTGTTGAATTTAAAGCAGCTGCAAGAGCCATTCTCCAGGAGGATGGAAAAGACCCTAGCCGAGATCTAGGGCCCCCAGTGCACTCCTGGGGTTCTTGGTCTGGGACCAAACAATCAGTGCCATGGCAAAAGACCCTTGTAAGGGCCCCCAGTAGTTGACTGGGGTTCTTGGTCTGGGACCAAACAGTGAAGACCCTTGTGAGGGCCCCCAATATATGACTAGGGTTCTTGGTCTGGGACCAAGCAGTGAAGACCCTGGTGAGGGCCCCCAGTATATGACCGGGGTTCTTGGTCTGGGACCAAGCAGTTAAAGTCCCTAGATATGTCTAGGGCCTCTGGACACCTTCCTGGGTACCCATGTCTAGGACATGGGTTGATCCTTGGTCTTGTACCTTGGTGGATAAGACCCCATAAATGTTCTGGGGCAACCTGGTCCTTGATCAAGTGTTTGTTGGTGCATGACCCTCTTTGAAGGCGGGCATGACCACATGAGGGATGTATCCCATATGCAGTGATGATAAAGTTAAAAAGGTCACCTTGAGAATTATATGGACATGTGTAAACCTCTCCTAAACCATCCACCCTTGGCTTGTGGGCTTGAGTTTGTTTGGGGTTTTTGTTTTGTATTTTTTAGGGGTTAATACAAGAAATAATTAATTAATAGAAATTGAAAATATATTTAATTAATATTTATATTAATTAAATATATTATTTTTATTATTATTTCTTTTATTTAGCCCTCACCCAAAAGTATAAATATAGACCCCTCCCACTTCATTCACTCATATTATTTCACTCTCTCCTAAATGTGGCAGATTGCTCTCTTTGCAACAATTTCGACCTCCTTGCATCAGTTTAGCGGCTCCTTCAGTGACAACCTTTCAGTCCTTTCCTTTGTGGCTGGTTTTTATTCCAGGTCCTTGCTGATTGTTTTTTGCTACTATGAGTATGATGAGTGTCTTTTGCTGAGTCTTTGGTGTAGCTTCTCTCCACCTGCTAGCTTTCATTCCATTAATCAGGAAGCCCTCTTCGACAACCTGTCGTCCCCTATATGAGTTTCTTGTGAGGGCCGCAACACCTTAAGTAAGGTGGTTGGGCCATCCTTAAGGCAGCCGTTTCATTCTCTTGGTTGCCCTTCCTATGCATAAGGGTTTGTGGGGTGTTTTTCAGTGTATATGTGTGAAGTTCTGGTGGGGTTTTTAAACAGTCCTATAATTCTCTTGGCAAGAGATCTCACCCATGAGGTAGATCCATGAACTTAGACTTTTTCTGAGCATATTAATTGTGGCACTTCATCTCTTGTGTGGCATGAACTCCTTCAGTGATCAGAGGTAAGATGTCAAGGTAAGCTAATTGATTCAGATCCATTTTTAGATCTGTATGTTGTTTTTTGAAGTTGTTATTGTTAAATCTGCATGTACTTGTTTAGATCAGTTAACAAATGCTTAGATCTGCTTTTGTTAGATGTGTTGTCTTTAGATCTATTAGCAAATGATTAGATCTGTTTTCTTAGATCTGTTATCTACTTGTTTAGATCAGTTAACAAATGCTTAGATCTGCTTTTGTTAGATCTGTTATCTTTAGATATGTTAGTAAATGTTCATATCTACTTATCTAGAGTTATTGCTTTGATCTGTGACCTATCTTACCTCTAAGAAAGAGTTTATGTTTGATTCCATTCACTGACTGTGAACATAATAAAATCTTAGATCTAATCTTTGTGTACACTCAAGAATAGGTGTATGGTGTAAACCTATTTCTGGTTGATTCTAATTGCTGTCATTTCAAAACTGTGTTTAGTGCACACTCAGAAATTGTTTACAAGCCCAAATCTAATTGTTGTTTCTCTGATATGATTTTCTAAGCAGTATTGTATTGGTTTACTGTTCCAAGGTTTGACTTTTCTGTCTATCAAATTTAAAAGATAGTAATTTTCTAACTTGTTTCCCTAATTCTAACAGATTCTACAACACTGATTCTTGGAAAAAATAGATTCTTCAATTGCACTCCCTATAAGAGAAAGTGCTTCATTATCCTTATTTATAATTTCCTTTAGAGATTGCTTTTTATTGACATTCAATGGTTTAAATTATTCATCGGAAGGCATAGCATATTCCATCAATTACAAGTTCCCATAAATATTTAGTGATAAGTATGGTTTGCATGTGTTTGCTCCAATAAAAAGAATTTGTGCCAAGAAGTTTAGGTAACACAATATTGCTTGTCGCCATTGGAGAGAGAGAGAGGGAATATGCAAAAAACAACACAATATGTCCCATTTTACCATGGGATGAGAGCACTTGTCCCAAAACATGGGACTCAACCACCACCAAAAATATATATTTTTATTAATTTACAAAGTACAAACAAAAGGCGTCTCAATGCAAGGCGAATGAGGGGTAAACCCTCTTACACAATTTGAAATTCACCACTCAATATCTCTCTTAATGAGATCATAACCTTTTCAAAGAAAGGTATTATAATCTTTCCAAAGAAGTTCAATTCTTCAAAGGTTAATAACAAAACTCCCTCAATACATTATCTCTTAATAAGACACAAAAGATAACATAACCTTTTACCGTAGATTTTAACCTTGTGCAATTAATTATTGCAAATATATTCTTGATAAAAACATAAGAGATACGATGGCACACACACATTACACAAAGATTTTTACCCTAGAAACCCAAACCCAGAAAACCAACTTGTTTAGAGTGGCACCTCTAATATTCTATTCATCATATCTTCATTGTTTACAATACAATATTCATAGGATCTGATGACATCCAAAACCCCTAATCCATTGACCCAAATTAGTCAACAACCCTAATTCCTTAACCGAAATTAGAAAAACATCGACAAAAAACCAGTAAAAAATGGATGCAAAAAATGCCAAAAAAATTCTAGTTCTGAAAAGCATATAACACATACCCAACATTTACATTATTCGTGTCTTGCAAAAAAATTCTAGTCCTACAAAAAAATTATTTTCTCACATTCACAATTCAACAAACATACCTCCCATTTAATAAGATAGTAAACCTGCCTTGACGTGAATGATTTGCTATCTAAAACAAAATTGGATCCATAAAAGCTACTATTGACACTGTGGTCGCACACCACTGGTGCACACTTCAACGCTTTAGTCGCATGCCTCTTGGCAGTCGCACGGTTCTTGCTAGACTCATGGTTCTTGGAAGTTTCATGGCCTCTTGGCACTCACACACCTCTTGGTAATCTTCTCACCAGTCCACATAATTGTAGAAAACCCAGTCGGCTCAGAAGCTTTGTGATTTCAAAACTACTCCATGTTGTTGAAAACTCCATGCTGTATCATGGTTGCTCCTACACTCTACAAGCTCCTTCACACCAAACACACTTGCTCACACCAAACGCTCTTTCTCCATGCAATTGCAAACTTCACACGGGTTATGCAAAAATTGCAAGTAGCCCTCTCAATCACGTCCTCTCTGAACAACTAATATCTTCTTTAGATAACATGACAACTTATTGCTCTGATATCAAATGAAGAATTACACCATCAATAATGGAGCAAATATATTTAACAATAATACACACCCAACTCAAACTTTCTCATTACCAAAGCATATATTTATACAGGAGAAGAGATGTCTCGGGAAGTTATCATTTCCTACAATATCTCAACAATCACTTCTTAATTCACTCAACAAATATGATCTCAATCTCACAGATATCTCTATGAGATATGATTACATAAACAATAATTAAATCTAGAACATACAAATGAATCATTACTCCAACATTTATTATATAGTAGTACAAATCAATGCATTCCAACTATATCCATTATAAGTATGTAGGGGGGGCTTTTAAACTGCAATATTATGAAATATTGTATGATCATCTTTTGTTACAATGCACGGTAAGTAGACCACTCAAGCTTATGAGAGATTGGTGATTACTGAACAATGTTTATGGGAAATAGACCTTAATTAATGAGTTGAGCATTAAATACAATGCACAATGTATCTCAAAAAATGAGATTTCATAATATTTAATTGTGGAAGCCATCCACATGCTTATGTAATGAGAAAGGGGCTATGGATGAATGACTCATAAGGCAAAATAATTGCCAATATTTTGCAAATGGGGTAGTAAGCTAAGCAATCTTGACTATAGGAGAAAAATTTGTGGTTAAGCATGCTTGAGCCATAGTCCTAATGGGGTGGGTGATCTTCCTAGGAAGACCTTGTTACTCGGTGAAAGTCCCATAACTGACGATCAATGTTATGTGATTCATTTTACTAGTTTCAATCCCACTCCTTCACTTTGTGTGCATCCCTCGATGCAATGAGCACCGAGTGGACTATTCAAGCACACAATAAATTGGTGATTGCAAAATCATGCTCATAAGAAATGGATCACAATTAATGACTTGAGTATGAAAAACTTTGCATGGTTAATGCTAAAAAAATTTCTTAACAATGCTTCTTGATATAAAAAGTGTCACATATTCTCCTCTCTAGAAATTCTAAGAACTTTTGGAATATGGAATTCAGTTGGGTAAAGTTTAGTTTTGCATTGTTAGAATGATGAAATTCAATGGTTGAGATTGTGTATTTCAAGTGCCTAGGGGTTTTAATACCCATGAATCAATATGTGGCACCAACAATGTCCATTTCAACCATTTTTCATATGTTTTGGGTAAGATTTGGCTACCAAGATTCCATTGAAGGCTCATTGAAAAGGTGCATTTTAATGGCTACCTATCTATATATAATTATTATGCTATTTGACTCTAATCTCCATGAACATAGAAGTTAGAATGTGAAATGACATCACCGTTTGAATTCATATTTGCTAGTGTTGTGGCCCTTTCCATTTTTTGCAATATGATCTTGCAACCTATATATGTTTATTGAAAATCTCTAGTTCTTACAATATTGCAATAATTCTACACCCTTGTAATGTTTGTTTTTAGGTCTTCCTTTTTGTAACTTGGGTTGTAGGCCACCCTCTTCCTAGAACTAGAGAATTTGGCATGATACATTATCTAATGGCTGATAGGATGATAAAGTAACACCGAAAGTTGCTTTGGGGACATCTCCCTATTTTTTGGTCTATGGAAAATATGCAATTATACCGCCTAATATTTTCCTGCCTTTATTACAACTTTCCTAATCTATCCGAGGGCAACCCTCTTCAACGATTCAATCCAAAATCAACACATCACTCCTGCTAGAAGAGGAAATTGAAAATCCAAACAAAGATTTGCTACTAATTAGTAAATCATGAAATGATGATTTGATAAACACCGTAGTGGTGATAAGAGATTTTCAATAAGGGATTTAGTTCTAAAATGGGATAGAATTAACGAGCAAAGAGGAAAACATATGAAGTTCAACAACTGTGGCTTGGCCCTTTTTATATTACAGAACAAATAGAAGTTGACATTTACAAATTGAAGAATCCAGAAGGAGACTTTGATCTTCTTCCTATTAATGGCTAGAATTTGAAAATGTATTTTGATTGCTTGCTTGCATGTAATTAGCTTGTAAATATTATTTTTAACTTGCTTTTCATTTATCAATTTCGAGCTTTTCATTTCTTAAGCATTTTTTTGAGGTTTTGGCATTCTATTTTTATTCTCCTTTTCACTTTATTTTAAGGATTGTATCTAGAAAACCACTTTTCTTTTAAGTCTTTCATTGTTTAAGTATTGTTTTGCTCTAGTTGAGTCCTCAAAATTAGGTGCATATGGCAAACCCTGAAAATTTTGTTGTATTTGGAAATTTTCCTTCAATAGAATACAAAAATGGACTTTGAAGAATTAAACAATAGAGGAACATACAAGTTTTATAATGGATAAACTTGCTGAAAATCTCAATACATTTATGATTAAACGATGGTTATTTGGTTGGAAAATCCTAAGTCACACCTTTACATTAAAATTATCCACCTTAGTTCAAGCTAAAACATACAAGTCTAAACTTACTCATTTGAAAAGGATCACTGTAAAAATACGAGCTAGCTTGATCATACCTCGTAAAGCATATATCATCCCCATAAGAAAAATTAATTTGAGGTTCCCCTCATCTTTTAAAATAAATGCAGTAAAAAAATTTGAAACAAGAGATGTATAGTTATTATGGGGGAGTGCAAATATCTCCATTAGGGCTATGGACAAGTTTTCCAATTGATGAACTTGAGAGCAATCTCAAAACATCTATGATTAAACATTGGTTATTTAGTTGGAAAAGCCCAAGTCACACCTTCACATTAAAATCAACAACCTTAGTTCAAGGTGAAACATAAAAGTATAACTTACTTGTTTGAAAAGGATCACTCTAAAAACTTGAGCTAGCTTAATCATACCTCATAAAATAGATAGCATCCCTATAAGATAAATAAAGTTGATGTTCCTCTTATCTTTTGAAATAAATACAATAAAAAAATTTGAAACAAGAGATTGAGGAAATGAATACAACTATTATGGGGGAATGCATATATCTCTGCTAGGGTTGTGGACGCTCACTGGTAGCAAAGCAAGGTTTGTGGTATCAAGGTGACTTCATCAGGGCTATGCAAGTTCACAGGAAGGAGAACAACACTATGAGATTGATGAGTTAATTTGAAGATATAATTATTAATCCTTGAAGATAGTAGTCTTAGGTTGTTATAGTCATATTGGCTAAGTTGTGCTAAGGGAAAAATTTACTCTTTTTGGATTTCTAATCAACTTAACCAATTTTCTTCATTTAGGTCATAAAGAAAGCCTAAGAGTTTTATCAAGGGGTGAAAAAGGTGTGATGACCCATTTTGTCAAAGTCTAAAGCCTATTTGAAGAAGCCTAAAATGAATTCTTTATTGCTTTTTTTGAAATTACTATCCAAAGAATTATTGGTTCATCCAATGTATTTCCATTTGTTGAGTCCTCAACACACCCCAAATTTAATTTTAAACTTTAGACTACCCCTCTAACTTTCATTTTGGCTCTTTCATCATCATGCGTAAGCTTTCAATATTAACTTAAAAAACTTTTTACTTGATCTTGAAAGTATTGGTAACTTTATCTTTTTTAGTGATCGTGTTTGTTTCAATTTTTAGCTTCCTATGCTTTTGCTTGAGTCAACATTCTTTCTGGATTCTTTCCAGATCGATAAGTTTCAAAGTCTTTGCCACTTCAAAAAAATTATTGAAAATTTTGCTTTTGATCAAAAGTTTCGATTTGCATCTCTTTTAAGTTTAATTTGATCTTGGACATGTCAAGACCTATCATTGCGGTGCTTCCTTTAAACTTTCATCATAGTTGGGGTGTTTTCCCAAACTTTGTTGTGAAAAAAAGTTCAAACTTTTCCCAAACTTTGTTGTGGCAAAAGGTTCAAACTTTTACTACATAAAAGTTCTAATCTCCGTTGCAAGCTTTCTTCACGTGAGAATTTGTGGATAAATTCATTAGAGAAAAGTTTTAAAATTTGTTACAAGAAAGTTTCAAAAGAGGTAGTCTAAATTTTTTGGCATTTTTACGGGCATATATTCCGATCGTTTTTTTCAAAATTAGGCCAAAAATTGTTGGAACTCCATATTTGAGTGATTGAATCTGTATAATTTGAGTGCCTTGAGGGTTTTTCAGGGTGTTGAATCCCTTTATGCATTCAAAAATGCAATTTAAACAAGAGAAAATGGCGATTTCACTTAGACCTGTTTCGTCGCATTTTAGTGAAAAAGTTCAAAAGGTCGAATGTTTAGACAACGCCATTACAAAACTCATCGCATAAGGCTTGCATCTATCAAACTTGCGATACTTTCACATAAAATCTATAGGTGAATAGTTTTTTAGCTTACAACTATCAAACTTTTTAAAACTTGCCACAACTTATTCATAAAATTAGGATGTGGTGTTGCTTAGTGAAATAAAAGAAAAAGTTATGTTGTTGTTTAATTGTTCTACGTTTTGATCTTTTCGTCGAAGTCGGACGACATAAATATGCACAAAATCACAATTTTTTGTTGTTTAAATTACATTTTTGAATGTAAAAATAGAGTCAACATGCTGAAAAACCCTCGGAGCATTCGGATTATACAAAATTAACTACTCAAATCTGCAAATTCAAAAATTTCTTGCCGAATTCAAACAAAACTAAACAGAAAATATCCCAAAAAATGACCAAAACATAGAATAATTAAACTGCGACAAAATGTTCTACACAAATTTATAAACTCACCACACCATATTCACAAAAAAATATATACATAATTAATTAATAACTTTCATAAAATTTGCTCCACAACAATCTCGACGAAACTTCCACAATGACATAACATGCAAATTTTAAAAACTACTGCACATCTCAACACTTTTCCAGCTTGTTCTTCAAGGATTTGCATGTCAAAATTAAAAGAACCCACCATTAAAAGTTTGGAAATCCGCTATGGTCTATCATAATATTGTTTATTAACGTTGTGGTAAAAGTTTTTAAGTTCTATCAAATAATATTTTTCTTCCAAGCTAGTTATGAAGGTTTCAATTGTGAATGAAATGCAAATTTTGAATCCCTCTCATAATGCATACAATTAAAAGATGAAATTATAATTTTTTAAGAAAGTGCCCTCTTTTGCATCTTAGGTTTTATCAACCATGCATAGAAAAACAACATTTTTTCCGCATGAAATGTAAAGTCAAGTAACTTTGGTATTATCTTGAAATTTTATAGAAATTATGTCTCCAAAGAAAACCACTACACAGAAAAGTCCTAAATCAAATAAACAAAGTGAAGTGAAGCAAGTTCGTGAGACACTAGAAACTAAGATGGAGGAAACATTAGATCCATTTGTATTTGTCAATGAACTAGCTAAACTTGATATTGAGAATGTTAAAGACTCTTTTTTAAGATACAAAAGCATACTTTTTCTACATGGGGAGAGATTTAAGGAAGAGGATTACCCAATGTAAGTCCTCCAAGTGACCCATCCAACAACAATGTAGATGATAATGTGTTTACAAATATAATAAGGTCTCATCTCTTTAACACAACAACTATGGCTTTTGTATTTCCTTGTTTATAGGTGATTGAATGGATACTCAAGGACACATACACCAATAGAAAAACTATCATTGATGATCTTACAAAGCGTTATAGATTGTCTTAGTTTGAAGTACATTTGATCACAAGATGGGTGGAGCAATTTCATAAAAATCATGTTGTGAAGAAAATATTGGTAGGAAGGTGAATTGTAGGGAAGATATTTTTTTCAAAAGGTGACAGTGTCTATATAGTTACTAATCTAAGAGATCCATACATTTATGTCATTGTCATGATATGTATATTGTATGATGAGCCAAACTGTGTTCGTTTTAAAGATGCATGGGTTTTAGTGGTTCACAATGTAGTGTCTAGGTGTTCTATATTTAAATCATTAACAATATTATCACACTTTTTGCAAAAATCTTTGGAAAAGAACAATAAGCCTAATTCTGAAATTCTTCCTACAATTTACATGGCCTCATACTTATTGGATAATATATGTGACAATAATCCCTTTGTAGGAAAGCATTGGTTTTGGAATATTGCAGGGAATCCAGTTCATGTGTATTATCAAACTTTGTGGGAGAACAAGTATAAGAAGAATTGCGCAAAGATATGTGATGATTTCTTTGCACATATATATAAGTTATTGTTTTTCAAACATGCTCCAAGGTTATCAAAAGATGCATTTTTTTTGCTTGGTAGTATTGGTAATTGGTACTTACAGGAACACCATACTTATTTGAGAATCTATGGAGTAATTGCTCCTCCATGCTTATTGCCATGTCATGTGACAAATAGGTTAATATTGGGAGAGATAGCCTATCAAACTATTATTCATGCTTTTAATGCCTCATTAACCAAAGATAAGAGAAAATGCTTTATTCCTTACAATATGTACATTCACTATTATGGTTTGACTAGTTTCAAAGTTGCAAGAAAGGAAGCTAATGCTATGCTGGAATATAGGTTTCTTCACGCATAGTTTAGAAGGCACGATCCTAAGGGTTTAGTATTGAATCATAGTCAACTATTGAACATATCTCAGATATATGCTAATGAGAAATGGGACCACAAAGAAGTTTATGAGAATGGTGTTTCATGGGAACAAGTGAAGGAGAAAATCAAGCCAAAGGGACAATCCTCATCCTCTCAAAATGATAACGAACAAGAAGGAAAAAAGAAGAATGATGAGGCTGAGAAACATAAAGGAGAAGCAAATCTGAGATCCAAACAAGCAACTAAAGTAGAGAGACTCAAAAGGGAAGTTGAGGATGGGGAAAAAATAAAGGCAGAATTGAAGAAACATGAGGAAGAAGATAAAGCAGAACTAGAGAATAAAAAAAAGGAGGAAGAGGAGAAAGTAGAAGCAAAAAAGAGAGAACAAGAAAAGGTTGCCAAAGAAAAGGAAATATTAGAAGTAGAGGAAAATACTGAAGCATCAATAGAGGTTAAGAGAGAAGATGAAAATGCACAAAAGTTGAGAGAAGCAACTAAAGCAAATGAGACAACGAAAGATGACCAACAACATAAGAATAAAGATATACTTGGAACTTAAGAATAACTTGATACTCAATTGTATGATGATTTGAGTGATCAAACTATGTAAGATTTGGTCATTCGAAAGAAGATAATGGGCATTACTAGAAAAAATGAAGGAAGAAGTGTCGTGATTGAGAAAGTGGTGACTCCAAGCAAATTAGAGAATTATTATCATGGCGAGATACACCTATTAATGACCTTGTGGATGATGTGTCTAATTTAGAATTGATAGCTTACATGAAAAGAATAAATCAATTGTCAATAAGTTGTTAGATAACAAATCTATTACATTAAGCAAAAAACAAAAATAATGCAGAAAATACCAGCAGAACAACAAAATGTAGAGAACCCCAACAAAGAATGCTACCTTTATGATAGAAAGCAATGTTCACTTGCCACTTTGAGGGGGAAACCTCCAGTAGAGAAGCACTCTATTACAATAATTCTCAAGACAAGACTTTCTCATGCCTCCTACTCTTATTTATATTAATTCTATCTTCTAAAGACATTGTAGATAAAGATCTTTCTAGAAGTGAAAGATTCTTGTTCACATTTATTAAATAGGCCTTATCAACTAATGCCGACCTTTATTACATGAAAAATATATTATTCTACCTATGTGAGGGGTTAGGGAGGTTAGGTCCTTAACATACCCTCCCCCTTGAAGAATAGCCTTTTTCTCAAGGCTTGAGATGAGGAAATTGTCATAGAATGGTGGTCGGCTCCCAGGTGGCATCTTCTGGAGTTGTATCTTTCCATTGAACTAACACTTATTTGATGGTGCACCGACGGAGATGACACTCTCGCTAGTTCAAGACTACTTGTGGCTGCAACCAAATGGAACCTTCTTCATCCAACTCAGGGAGACTGGTTTGAGTTTGGCACTTAGTTCCAATCACTTTCTTTAAGCATGAGACATGAAAATAGGATGGAGCTTAGAATGACTCAACAGAGCTAATTGGTATACCACTAGCCCCACTCACTTGAGAATTGAATAAGGACGGTAAAATTTGGGAGCAAGTTTCTGTCAATGTTCAACTTTGAGTGAAGTCTGCTTATGAGGTTGCAGATGAAGAAACACCTGGTTCCCTTCAACAAATTGGCGTTCATAATGACCTTGATCTGCTTGATGCTTCATGCGATTATGAGCCATGACCAAATTTTCGTTGAGGGTATAGAGAATGGCCTCTCGGATTGTAATATTTTTTTCAACCTCCTAAACCTTCGAGGCAACTGACATGTATGAGAGAAATGACAATGGCTTTTATCTCTAGACTGCTTCAAAAGGAGTCATGCGAGTAGTTGTATGGTAAGATGTGTTGTGCCACCATTCATCTAAGGGTAACCACTGATCCCACTGATTTTGTTTGTCAGATGCAAAACACCACAAATATGTTTCCAAACACTTGTTGACAACTTCAGTTTGACCATCGGTCTAGGGATGATAAGCAGTGTTGAGATGCAATTGGGTTCCCTGGATCTTGAACAATTCTTGCCAAAAATTACCGGTGAAAGTTGGATCTTTGTCAGAGACAATAAAATGAGGCACGTCATAAAGTTTGAAGATATTATCCATGAAAATTTGAGTCACTGGGTGTAGAAAATATAGCTCATAAATACACTAAGTTATACACAGATTTCAACCTCCTATTAAGCTTCAACAGTAAAGCATTAAACCCAATACTGAGCTGTACTTAATGAGAAGAAACATTAAATGACATAGATCTGAAACTAAAAATAACAACGAAATATCAATGATCAGTAGACAAATTCACACATTTGGCACATGAAAATTCTAGGCTATGCTCCAAGAAGAATACACAGGAAAGAATGACAGTTTAAAGAGATTTTATTAATGATCTTCTAGGGAAAATATTGAGTTACAACAATAGCAAAACAAACAACATTAAACACAACAACTTAGCTCCACAAATCAACACATAAACTCCTTGAGAATCATGCCAAACCCAACTGCCTCAATTATTATGCACTGTACGATCATGTACAACAAAAAAACAATTGTACGGTCCTAAACAAATGTGCCCAGATTAACTAGAAATGCACAGTACTCAGCTGCACAAATTCCCACAACTAAAACACCTTAAAAATTGTGCCAAACTCAGCTGAACTTGCTGCCTTGAATTTAATGCCTTTTCTCAGCTGTATGTACAACCATTAATGTTGTACGAACTCCACATTTGGCTGTTGTAGGGATTGGATTAGAATGTTGAGTGATTTCTCCTTGGAGTGCGTGGGTATAACTCTCCTAGGGATGTGTTCCAACTCCCTCTTGTTGTTTTCTTTCTCTAAGCTCATAAAATTCGCTTGGGAAATGTGATGCTTCACCTCCCACTCATTTCTCCTCAAAGTGTGCGCCCCTCTCTCCCTCATGAGCTGCCTTTATCCTTTTTCAAAGTGTAACTACCCTAATGCTTGGTCTTCCAATGAGATTGATGGTCGAGATCTAATCTTTCCCTCATGAGATCAACAGTCACAACTTAATCATTGGTTGAGGTCACTTAAGTTACTAAAATTCCCATAACATCATAAAGTCACTTTTACACTTAAAAATAAAAGACTCAACTTTATAAAGTTACTTTATAAAAACACATTATAAAGTCACTAGGGAGAAAATGTGCTTTGTCACTTCCCCATGTTGGGCGCCGCCTATGTAGAAGTACCTCTGAGCTACGAAATCTAACAATCCCTCTTAGCGAGAGAGGTAATTCTAGTACCTCCACTAGAATCTGTCTCCAAATCCATCTGTTAAGGTCCTAACTCGCACATAGGTAGATCAATGTATTCAGATGTAATAAATGTCAATATTAATAAGGCCCTTCAATAAAATAGAATAAGGCGGATGTAAGAAGACCTAATAGAAGCTTCCACTTCTAGAAGGATATTCCTGTAGATGCTTCTCTTAATAGACATATTTAGTATAAATAAGGGTCGAGGGTATGAGAACCCTAGCTTGGAGATTATTGTAACAGAGCGTTGTTCGATTGGAGGTTGCCCCCTCGAAGAGGCCTGTGAACATTGCTTTCTGAATCAAAGTGATATTTCTATTGCTATTGTTATATCATTTCTGTGTATTGTGAAGATTGTGCTGGATATTTTACTATTATTCTGCCATTTCTAGCATTTTATTTTTGTTCTGCATATTTTATATATCTGGTATCTTTCTAGTGGTATCAAAGCACTTTCCTTGGCAGAAATTGTGGGTATTTTTTTTTAAGGGTAGAGACGTATTCTGGCGTCTTTAAGCCACAAAGATCTATCGTTACGCGCATAAACCCGCGGTTGAGGGATTCATACACGCAAAAAATACAAGTGGTTCTTAAGCGCACATCTGTTGGCCACCCTTGTAACCCTTGTTGGTACCCCTTCGAGTGGTAGCACATCAGACAACACCTGTGTACGGATTGGCCTAGATTTCCTTAAGCCCTCTTTATTTAAACCTATCGGCCGTCGGACTGCTATAGTGTCACCGAGAACAACACTCGGGAAGATACTCTCTAGTACCTGGGTAGTTGGGTAGTACGTCTAAGGGTATGGTCTATCCTCCTTAGTTAGTGCCCTGAGATATTGGGCCGAGTACTACTGTTGGACCCTGCACATATATCAGAGAGCTATAGCACAGGGCAAACCCTTGTCTGTAGAACCCTTGAATACCTAACCCTTGGGGAACATAAACAT
>ML810975.1:59665-70178 GCA_009831015.1 Picea engelmannii
GTTAAAGCAAATAAAACACTTCAAACAAGGGAACAATTAACGAATGCAGTGCAAGCATGCAACAAACCAATAATTGTTTCAAATGAAGTAATTGATCTTAAGCAAGAACAAGACATGGTTGTTGAATGGAAAATCAATCATAATTTGCTTCAAGATAAGCTCATGTCGTGCAGATATTTCAAGTATATCAGTTCATTTGTAGTCGTCTTTTTGATGCCGTCATTAGAAATGTTTTCTACATGGATGATAGTAGCTTCAGTAAGATGTAACAGGGTTCAAATGGCTAACAATATACTGTCAGTTGTCATGATTATGTTACAGTTGATCTTGATGAGACAGGTGCACAGGACAGAGTTCAGAGATAGAGAGAAATCTGGGTGGCCTATCCCAAGCTTGTTGAGTGGTCAGTAACCTTTTGGGGACCAAAAGGTCTTATTGTGGGGAGGTGTGATCCGAAATCGGATCGTGAAGCCTGACAGGGCTCGAAAAATGCTCAAAAATGAAAGTGCTCAGAATGCAACGAAATTTGTGCCATTGCATCCGTCTCGTCTTCCAGATTCCGGTGGTATATTTACTTTGTCAAACAGACTCCGTATGGAGAAGATATCGCGTTCTGTCTGAAAAGTCAAACAGGCAAAAAAGGGGGATGACTGTACAGTTCGTACAGTCCACGTGTCATGCTGACTGTGCAGACCGTACGTTCCATAAAAATGACGTGGAAATCCCAGAAGGCGACACACGGCGACACCGGGAAGCGACACGTGGCAGGCATATTTGGACGTACGAGCGTATAGCTGGACCTATCCGAAGGTGACACGTGTCACCACTGTAAGGGTGACACGTGGCATGGGTGACGTCAGCAGCTGACGTGGCAGGCTGACAGGGCAGACACGCAGACTGATAGGTGGCAGTATGGCAGGTTGACGTGGCAGTACGGCTCTGACAGGTGGTCCAATCAGCGATTGACACGTGGCATGATGTGGTTGGTTGTAAAGGTGCCACGTGGCCCAGTCGTGGGCTGCCACGTGGCACCCCGTGATTGGTTTGTTGGTTATATAAAATTTTGTTATGTCGCCGGGGGGTCGAACCCGCGACCTATAGACCGGGCAGTGGACTGGCGGGGCTGGGCTAACCGCCCACCCCCATGGTGGTTCTTATTTACCATACGGCGTAATATTTATTTATGTTGATTGGAAGGTTTAACCGGCGGGAAAAAGAGCCAGGGCTTAGCCCCAACCCTTGGCATTGGCATAGGACCACAACATATGACTGAGGGGGCGGTTAAATTATATGCGCGGTAATATAACCATTGGCCTGTGGATTTACACCTACGCGCCAACGGTGCCATGTGACTCGGGAGCCGATTCGATAGGAGCGTGCAGTTACAACGGTTAGCCTGTGGCCATATGGCTATGCGCCACGTCTGGGAGCCAACTGCTGGGGCGTGGTTGTAACCGTTAGTCCGAGGGCCCGTGCAAAATGCCAACAAAATCGGGAGTTAGTGCCAACAGGGGGCCATCGCTTAGCCTACGGGCCAGCGCTTAGCCTACGGGCCAACGCTTAGCCTACGGGCTAGCGCTTGGCCATATTAAGTCATATGACCAAGAATCAAGGGGCGCGCGCGGATGAAGGGGGATAGCACCCAATTTTAGTTATAAAGTGGGTTTTTATGCCAAGATTTGGGTTTTTAATAATGATTAAGCCTATTTTTAATGTAATTTCTCCATTTTTGGGGGATATTGGGCATTTTTGGAGCCTAATTTTTGGGAGGAAGTTGGAGATGAGTAACCAACTTCCCAGCTATATAACCCAGGCCTGTTTGAGGCCATATAGAGCATTCAGAGCAGAGTTATGCTGAGGAGAAGCCAAGCCAAAGCCATTTTGAGGCAAAGAAGCTTTTGAGGAGGAGACGCTGTCGGACCATTTCTGGGAGCTCCGGACATCCGTTTTGCATGCCGTTTTCTTTGCATGGTTCTAGAGATCTGGAAGAACATGACCAGATCAGTCTTGTATCCATTTGGCATTGCAGCAATGTACTTTTGATATTTTGAACATAAATAAAGAAGCCTCCCCCACAAAGAAAAAGGCCCGGAGACGTAGGCAAAGTTGTGTCGAACTCCGTTATCAATCTGCGTGTTATGGTTTGCTGTTTATTCTTTCATTTCAGATCTAAAAATGTATATATGGCTGACATAATTCCTCTTCTTTCCTCATTATTTCACTAAGTTTCTCAAATGGTTAATTAATGCATGCAAAATTAAAACTCAACCATAAGTCATTAAAAGATCCAACGGATCATCAGCTGAACTTGCTGCCTCAAATTTAGTGCATTTTCTCAACTATACGGACAACCATTAATGCTGTACAAACTCCTCATTTGGATACTGTACGGACTGGTGTAGAATGCTGAGTTATTTCTCCTTGGAGTGTGTGTGCCTATCCCTCTCCTAGGGATGCATACCAACTCCCTCTTGATGTTGTTCTCTTTCTCTAAGTTCATAAAATTCTCTTTGGAAATGTGACTCTTCACCTCCCACTCCTTTCTCCTCAAAGTGTGCACCCCTCTCTCCCTCATGAGCTGCCTTTATCCTTTTTCAAAGTGTAATTTTCCTAACCCTTGGTCTTCCAATGAGATTGACGATCAAGATATAATCTTTCCCTCATGAGATCAACAGTCACAACTTAATCATTCGTCGAGGTCACTTAAGTTACTAAAGTGACCCATAACATCATGTAGCCACTTTTACACTTAAAAATACCTCTGGGCACCTCCTATGCAGAAGTACCTCTGATCTACCAAATCTAACACTAGGGATGCAGTTAATGGGTGTTGAAGAACACATAAATGAGCATATTTATAAAGACAATCGACTACCACCATGATGATTGACTTTTTTCCCTATTTAGGTAAGCCAATAGTGAAATCCATATAAATATCCCTCCAAATAGCAGGGGGAATCATAAGTGGTTGGAGTATGCCCGGGGATTTGACTATTTCTCCCTTTATGTGTTGCCATACATCACATTCATCCACAAAGGTGCGGACGTCCTGTTTCATACCATCCTAGAAAAATGAACGTTTGACCCTTTCTTAGGTTTTGGTAAACCTTGAATGCTCAATTGTTGGTGAATCATGAAGCTTAGAAAACACCATGGATTTAAGTTGCGTTTGTTCGCTTGAATACATGTGGCCTTTGTAGCGAAGCTCTTCATTGTGTTAAGAGTACCCTGGAGAAGCTTGAGAATGGTGTTGCAATTGTTGGACTAGGCAAGAAAGTTTGGGGTCTTGCAGCCATTCCTGGCGAACAACTCAGAGCCAATCAGGTACAATGAAGGAGAGGGAAAAGAGGGACCCTTCTTCTTCATGTTTCCTGGAAAGAGCATCAACAACCACATTTTCTTTTTCCTTCTTGTAAATGATCTCATAATCATATCCAAATAACTTGGTCACCGATTTTTGTTGCTATAGGGATGAAATGTAGTATTCCATAAAATAATTGAGGCTATGGTGATCGATTTTAATTTGGAAGTGCTACCCCAATAAATAAGGACTCCACAAATTCACGAGAAGAAAAATAGACAACATTTCCTTTTCATAGATTGATTGGCTCAAATGTCTCTCCAAAAGTTGTTTGCTAGTGAAATCCAAAGGCCTGCCATCTTGCATGAGGACTACCCCAATTCCTTTCCTTGAAGCATCACATTCTTGGACAAAAGTCTTGGTGAAGTCGGGAAGTGCCAGGACAAGAGTTGTGCACATATCCTCTTTCAAGGTGTGGAGGGATTGATCGGCGGATGGATTCGAAGTGAAAGCATTCTTTTTAAGGAGAGTAGTGAGAGGTGCTGCAATTTTGCAATAATTTTGAACAAACTTGTGATAATAGCTCGTTAAAACCAGGAACTATGCAAGCTCTTACAAGTTTTAGGGTGAGGCCAATTCTTCGTAGCTTCAATTTTCTTAGGATTCACCTATACACCATCCTTGCCGACAATATGAACCAAGTACTCCACTTTCGAGGTTCCAAAGGCACATTTAGATTGTTTGAGGAAGAGTTGGTGCTGAGAGAGTAGATGGAGAATTTTATCCACATGGGCAAGATGGGATATCCAAGTTTTGCTATAGATGAGACTATCATCAGAGAAAACTAAGACAAAAAGATGGGGAAAAGGACAAAATACATGATTCATGAGACTTTGCAAAGTGGAGGGAGCATTACATAGGACAAAGGGAATTACCAAGAACTCATAGTGACCCTCTTGAGTTCTAAATGTGGTCTTGGGAATGTCTTCCTCTTTCATACGTATCTGGTGGTAGCCAGAATGAAGATTGAGTTTAGTAAAGTACTGAGCACCGCTCAATTCATCCAAGAGATCATCAATGACGGATATGGGAAATTTGTCTTTGATGGTGAGTTTGTTGAGGGCATGAAAATTTGGACACATGCACCAAGTGCCTTCTTTCTTGAGTACCATGACCATAGGAGAGGGGATGGTACTAGGACGAATAACACCCACTTCGAGTAATTCTTGAACAATTTTCTCAATTTCATTCTT
Source organism: Picea engelmannii (assembly GCA_009831015.1). Classification (NCBI taxonomy): domain Eukaryota; kingdom Viridiplantae; phylum Streptophyta; class Pinopsida; order Pinales; family Pinaceae; genus Picea; species Picea engelmannii. The sequence continues at coordinate 64,220 of ML810975.1, forward strand.
TTGGGCAAAGGGATGATGATAAGGGAAAAAATTGGGAGTTAGACTCCTCAGGACTAGAGGAATGGAATGATCATGAACACCACGGGAAGGGGGGAGTCCATGAGGAGTGGTAAAAATGACTTGGTGTTGGGAGAGGATAGATTGGAGGTCAAGGTGCACATAGGGTGTCTCAATTGCTTGAATGGAATGGAGTTGGGAAATAATTCCTGGATAACCTTCTTTTAGGGGATTTTCTATTTGATGGGAACAAATGATCTCAAGGGAGCCTGTTGTGATGCCTTGGAACTGATACCATTGTCCCTCCTATTGGAATTGCATGGTTAATTCATTAAAATCAATGAGGATGTGGCCCACAATGTGTAACCATTTAGCATCGAGCACAATGTCAGAGCCTCCCATGTCGATAGAAAACATACGAGATTTCATGTGGTACTGACCAATTTGTAGGAACACATTTTGAGAACGCTCGCCACATTTCATGGAACAACCATTGGAAATCATGATTTGAAAATTGTTGATGGCACCGATATAAAAAATGATTTCTTGGGCAATGTGACGGTGAATGAAATTATGGGTGCTTCCAATGTCAACAAGGATCATGACTTTCCTATTCTTAATGTAGGCAATGAGCTTGAGGGTTTGGGGAGAAGAAAAGCTAGTGAAGGCGTGAAATGAAATCAATGGTTCAACTTCTAGTGGATCAATGGGTGGAGTAGTATCATCTATAGGGGGTAGCTCTTCCATAGAGGAAGCGTCAACCTCCTCATTAGCAACATCATCGAAAATAGCCATAAATGTTTTATGTTCATTACACTTGTACCCAAGAAAATATTTGTCATCACAATTATAACAAAGACCCTTGAGTTGGTGTTCAACCATTTTTGCCTGAGTTAATTTTTGGATCTTGAGAGGGGTGGTAGGAGGGGCAGGATTGGTATGTCGAGGGTGGGGAAGAAAATATGATTTTCTGTTATGGGAAAATACAACCTATTGTGCTTCTTTGGTGCATTCAATAGCTTCTAACCAAGTCTAGGGGCGAGCGATGAGGAACTGGGCATGGATTTCATCCTTTATTCCATTAAGAAAACATTCCTGGAAGAATGCATTTATCATGCCCTCTGTTCTGAAATCCAAGTGCTCAAAGATAGTCATAAATTCTTCCATTGTGCCATACTGTTTCAACTTGGTCAAACATCCTAAATAGTGGGTGTTGGTGTCAAAGCATTCATAAAGCTCTGCAACAAATTGGGTCCAAGAATCATACCCTTGGCATGCATTCTTATTCCATTTCCACCATTGCCAGTGTTTAGGATCTAGATAGAGAACAACATAACAGAGTTTTTCCAACTCATCAGTATTGCCATGCAAAGAGAAATAATGCTCCATTTGGGTGACCCGTCTTGTGGGATCGGAGCCGTAAAATTGATTGACCTCAACTCGGGGAAGATGGGGGTCATGATGAAAGGGGATGGAATGAAAGGCCATAGTATGAGAGGAGTCAACACGATCTACTTGGGAGGGTTTTTCAGAGAAGGGGGGGTCCTAGGATCGATTCAACAATTGGTTTAGAGTGACATTGAGGTTGTCAAATTTGCTATCCAATTTTCCCTCTAATAGGTCAAATCAATTGTCAACTTTGGAAAATTCAGTTCAGACCTGTGCCTCAAAATGGTCAAACTGGGCCTTGTTCTTGGTGATTTCTACCTACAGTTCTTGGGTGCGAGTGTTGGCCACGTGGAAAGTTGGGGTGCCTGGAATGGGGAGTGGGTCCACTAAAAAAAAACGTATAGGTGATATATATCACTGCGATTAGGGTGACAATGAAAAGCCAATGGGATATGTGTCAAATAAGGGTGTCAGGAAGGGTGGGTTGGACCATGGAAAAAAAGGCTTATAAGTGATAGGTACCACGATGATCGGGGCGAAAAGGGAAATCCAATGGGATAGGTCACAAATAAAGGTGTTGGGAAGGGGATTGGGTCCACAAAAAAAACCAGGCTTAAAAATGATAAGTACCACTATGATCAGGGTGAGGAGAGGAATCTAGTGGAATAGGTCTTGAATAAGGGTGCTGATGGGACCACTATACTCTTTTTTACTACAGAGTTATACTCTGGCATGGAAAATACCATAGTGACGAATTGCCCAAATTTTTAACAGGAAAAATTCTATAGGAATTTCGTAACCAGAATGCAGGAGGCAGGGTTGCACGACAATGGATCTCGTTTGTTCCTTTTCTGTCCTGTTTCTTTCCCAAGGATTAGGGTTTTCAAGGTTATTAGAGACAAGGGTTTGTCCCATGCTATAGCTCTATGATATATGTGCGGGGTCAAACAATAGTACTCGACCCAATATCTCAAGGAAGCAACTAAGGATGCTTGACCATACCCTTAGTTGTACTACTCAATTACCTAGGTACTCCTCAAGTGCTAGAGTCTTATGAGAAATTGACGGCCCATAGAAATTTTTAGGGGCCATATATTGCCCATATGCTATTTTCCATGCTTTTCCCCAAAAAAATATTCACTAATTTCCATTTTTTCTAAAAAATGATTTGCTAAATTTTATAGAACATTTTTTTTTACCTGAGAAATAACCTAAATTTTATAAAAAATATTTAAATCCTTAGAAATTTGAATATTTTTACAAAAAAATCACCAAACATTTTATAGTTTGCACATTAAGGACTAGTAAGATTCGCCAAGGTTTCTATAGTTTGAGATAAATTTCCATCCTTAAAATATTCTATAGAAATCACTACATTGTTGGCACCCAAAGTTTTGGGTCCATTTTTGCGCGTGCTCATTCCATAGGTTTGCATGCACCGAAAGAAATGCGCAAAGAATTCCATAGATATTGCATCGGACCGGGTTTTGTTAGTAGCGTGCCAATTATAAAGACTACCAAGCGCGCGTCAGTCCGAGTTTTTTTAGTTGCACCGGAAACCAAGAAGATGACCGCTAGAATCAAGAAACAAATCACTGGGAAATCTCCCGGAATGATTATTTCTCACAACATATGAAGATGTGCGGCAACCAGAAGATGATATGGCCAGGCAGTTAAGATTTCCACTGATGCAGAGAGTCTACATGGAGCACTAGCAGGCACCGGAAGCGTGCGAGGCAGTTGGACCAGACAAGCGAAACATAAGCTACAAATGTTTTTACCGTCCACCCATACAAAGAATATGCATATTGGAAACATAAGCTATACATGTTTTTACCTACCACCCTCTTGATTGCCTTGTGATTTGTGAATGGATACTTGGTGTTTATAGTGCCACATGGCCATCCTGCATAGGGCATTCAACATTGAGTTGTTAAGGTAGGTGCATGCATGTCTTGGTTTGTATTCTCAACACTACAATTTGATCCAACATATCAATTTGTTGTGTGGTTTTACATTGCATTTTCATACTTTTGTTGTTGGCATTTTCACTTGGCATTTTGGTCATCCCTCTATTGAGCTTTACCTCCTCAAGCTATTGTATTGAGGCCGAGATTTCTATATATTTGGTCCCTTGGTTTTGAGATTGAAGAGTACCCAATTCATCCCTTTTCTTGAAACATTGAAAGATTTGGTCATATCCTTGATATCGAGTCTCCTTTTTTCTATTTTGAGTGTTTAATGCCAAGGGTGAGGGCTGATCTCAATTGCATATCCCGATCTCACACAATGTGTTTGGGAGGTATCTAGAGGCAACATTGGTGGATTTTTATCTTGAAAACAATGGTAACTAAGTAGCCTAGTTGCAATGGGAAGAAGGTAGGCCCGATAGCCATTTGGTCTCCTTCATTGTCTGTTTATTTTGCATGCCTAAGAAAGAGTGATAATGGGTGTTTACTACATGTTTCTTTTATTCTCCAAAACGTATCCCATTTTTCTCTTGTGATTTCAATGCATGAGTTCTAACACTATTTGTTGTTTGTTGAAGTAAGCACTCCATGCAAAGGCCAAATTTCCTTCAACCTCTTGCATGCATATGATTCTAAGCATACATGTTATATCCCTTCATCTCCTTTGATTATTTACATTCTATCAAATAAATTTTTAACCCAAGGTATCATACCTATGCATACTTTATATACGACTTTTCCTTGGCTTGTTTTTTGGGCTACAACCTCAACCAACCTCCTAGTTTTGGATTTTATGGATTAACAAGAAATGAAAAGCCTTCATTCAATACGAATTCCTTCATGAGTTAATGACCTAGCATTAACTTTACCCTACTAGCAATGTTTTCATATGGGAGGGTGATTTTTTGGTTATGATGATTTGGTATTTCGAAGGCCCTATGCCTAGCACTTGCATGACATCCACATGACTCTTGGTTTATTTATTTATTTCGTGCTTGTGTCATGGTGGAATTTTCCCTTGATGCATCGAGTGCAGGCCATGACATGATGCATTGCACTATTCATATAATTAAAATGATATCTGGGGTTTTGATTGATAGTAGATATGGATCCTTTGATTGCCATTGTTTGTTCTATGCAACAAACCCTAGCTTAGGTCATTCGATATCTTGTTGTTTTACCCTTGATATCCCTTTTTTTATTAATAGTGTGCCATGGATGGGTTCTGTTGGTGCAAGCACATCATTATTTATATGCACAACTATTTGATTTCTTATATATATGGTAAACAAAATTTCATTTTGGGATATTTTTCCATCCATGAAGTATGCTACAACCATGTAGGCTTGCCATCTATTATTGAATTCTTAGAGCTATGCTTGTTTGCACCTTTTCCTGGAAGTTGTATACATGTCTTTTTTTTTTATATGGATGCAAAGAGGGATGTAGATGCATATGATGCTAGTCCCTAGACTATGTTAAAAGTTGTTACAATGAGTCAAGCTCGTATATTTTAATGCATGTATGGTTCAATTTTTACCATGTTTGAAAGAAAAGTGAAGGCTAAAGTAGTTTTCCATAGGATAAGCCTTTAGCATGATTATTGTGTTGAGTGCTTGGTTTGGATACTTATAGTTGATCTTGATGCATGAAGAATTTTACATCATTGAAGTAAAGACAAATACGAACGATTTCATAGCTATGGTTTTTTGTGGTTGTTTAATATGATAGATCAAGTGCTTAAATGATTAATCTTGAATGAAGGAATGATAAGTGCCATGTTGACAATGCTTATTAATAGGTCTCTCTCCCATATTGCCACCTTGTTATACTTGCTCTTGCTTTTTATACCCACTCATTATATACAAACACCCTTAGTATTTGATCTTAGACATTTGGTGCATGCATTTGAAAGCATTTATTATTCTCAATTTGTTTCGGTAAGGCTACTTGCAATAATCATGATTATGGTGTAACCGGGATAAAGAGATTTCAAAGGTAGTTGTCACACATTAGGAAAATAAGAGAAATTCTTGTTATAGTGCCACCATTGAAGAAATCCCACCTTTTGACAATATTCTACTTGAATGGGCACTAATTTCTTACTGCAATGAAAATTTCCATGGTTTTAATAGAGCTACTTTGATTGACACGAGATATTATGAGCCTGCTGTGTGACATTTAAGACCATGTTTTATGTTGAACAAGATGTATAATGGGATTGTGTATACACTTTGATAATGCATGTAAACTTTGTGATTAAGTTGATTGCTATGGACATCGGTAATATTATGACAAACTTTATTTATGCATTTAAGAACATGTTTTGATAGACTATCGGTAACATTTGATAATAAATAAACATCTCTCTCTCTCTCTCTCTCTCTCTCTCTCTCTCTCTCTCTCTCTCTCTCTCTATATATATATATATATATATATATATATATTGATGGTGTGGAATGTGATGTCCCATCCCCAAGATTAGGCCAGCAGGGAGTGACTTAGTAGTCTATATGTTCCCGTAGACTATAATCAGGCACAAACAGGGAACCAGATGGAGGAATAAGGAGGAATTAAGGCTAAACGATAAATTAAGCCTAATT
>ML810975.1:70228-90556 GCA_009831015.1 Picea engelmannii
AGATGGTATGGAACAAATAATGGATGAGATGTTAAATTTTGAAATTGAGTTAAAATGGATGTTAGAGGAATTTATGCATCATATAAATTAGTTTCATGTGCATTCTAGGTGAGTTGAAACCCTTAGTTGACCTAGGAACTTAGTCCCCTTACCTTATATGACCTTCAAAAACATTTCTCTTGTAAATTCAAAATTAAAAGATCCAGAGAACAATTTCTAGAGTAAATTCAAGAGGTAGGGATTATAGCTCTTCAACTGCCTACCCACCTCTTCTAAAAGAGAAGAGGGGTACCTGAGAAAAAGAGGGAGAAAACATAGAGCAAATATAGCTTTGTTCTGCTACTGCATTATCCCTAATATCATTCTTTTGGTCCTTCAATAGCATAACCATTGTAGCAATGCCATACATGCTGGTCCAGTAGTAGGGTGAAAGTAGAGGTGTTTCCCTCTAGAGACAATTTCTATTTATGTGATTCATGTATGCATTTTTCTGCAATGTCTCTATGACTAACATTTCCATGATTGTATATACCCTTCAAACAATCTGAGTGTGGAGTTTGCAAAGGCTTTACATCTAGAGCTTCATCTTGCTTGACTTTAAATTGTTGTGAACATCATATGGTTTTGGAAAACTCTTGTTTACAAGAAGCTAGAACGATTGTTAGAACCATTTTGGGTTACTATTCACTGTAGAAAAATCTTCATTAATGAATAAATATTTCTTTTGGCATACATGCTATAATGTACCCAACCACCCACAAGATGGCCACACTACTTCAAAACACGCTTCAAAACGGATTTCGAACTCTGATAATAATTAATTCGAAAAATAAGCATGGAAGACTCACATGCATTAATCAAGATCCATGCTACATCATAAAAGAGATAAACAACGTGCCATGCACAACAAATAACCAAGAGACATGCACATTATAAATATATGTCTTAGATTTAATTAAATACACAATAGAAAATACACTGTACAAAACACACACAGAGCACTTATCTTTGCAAGTAACCATTCACCAACTGGCTGCAGACCAAGGACGTTCCTCCCAACCATAGACACTGTTGTTCTTTTACTCTCAACAACAGGTCACCCTCGAGCCAGGGCTATGAATCCATAAGGACGGGTCCCAGGAAAAATCTAAAACACACAGCATTTGGATAACTAGATCTCAGGTTTCCCAACCACACAACAAATCCAAATTTCCAACTCTCTTTCCCCCTCAGCCTGCATTACCCAAAGAAATGAACACCTTTCTTTGCCATGTAGTCCCTCACGCTGTTCCATTTCTCTCCAGGGCTCTAGTGCTACTGGTAAGGAAATATCCCTGTTGGAAAATCCAATGATTCTTAGTTGTGGACAGTTCTTTCTGAAATGCCATCAATCTCATGCACACATGCATCCATTCCCTCTTGGAATGATCACTAATATATTACATCCATCTAGCAATGGATCTCCTCCTCCAACCATTCATTTCCATGCTCCCCCCCAAGGGCACACGAATTTAGTAAGAGTGAAATGAGGAATTCTGAAATGAAATGATTAACCAAGAGCAACCCCCAAACAACCCACGAGCAGGGTTTATATAATTACATGAAAACAAGAACCACATGGCCTTCCTCCTAAGAAGCTCATGCAACCCCTTTTCTCCATAAAATCAATTATGGGTAAATAAAATATAATAAAAAGACTTATCCCCTTAAGCCCCCTCTCTCGTGGATTCATAGCCCCATATATCTTTTGTCCTTGTCCGTCTTGTAGCCAACGATGTATTTTATTAATGTATATGAAGTATTACATTTCCTAGGCACTTTGGCGCCTTTTCAACTTTACCGGCTCACCAACCTAAGTCATAATTACATAATACATTCTAGTTCATAAGGGTTAAAATCATGGTGTTACACATGCACTTGTCTTTCCCTATGTATATTATTTGTTTTTTAAAGCATTCTTGCTTAATTTACAAACACATTTTAGTCTTCTTTTGCTTGTTTAATTACTATATATATGCATGATTTATTTATTGATTATGACTGTCTGTCATATAGTCACTTAGAATCTATTGAGTTGATGATTAACTTCACAAATTCGATTATATTTATGTATTGACTTTGGTATGCTTCCACATGTAGCATTCATGTCTGCATTTTACATTGGATTAATAACTCGACTATGCATTTTCCAACTTATTTTTAACTCATATTACTAGAATGTTTAGACATTAACTTAATTAACATACAACTACCATAACATTTCTTATGTTTATTCATTTGTTTCCACACTAAAATTTAATTTACATCACTAATTAGGACAAGTTCTACATTCTAACTAAACATCAAAGACAATTAATCACTAATACAAGGCACATGTTAAAATTTACACGCACACATAATTGGAGGATTAATATATTTAAGGGTAAATACTCCCTTGACTTCCTTAACCAATTAATCTAACCATGTAGTTAGTAAGTTTAGGGCTTTAAACCTAACCTGGACTTCCATCCCTACTTTTTCCTCCTGCAAGCCCTACAAGGGTGTTTTGAGTGTTGTAATGGATTCTCATTTTGAGCATCAACATTCTTCAACGTAGAATTATATACAAATCACTCTCCATCATGGAAAGATCAAGTATAAAGGAAATAAAGGTAACTCCTCCGATTCCATATCCATTCTTGTCATTCACTTTGTAGTTTTAGTTTGTTTTGCCACAAAGCCCTAGCCTCAACTCCCTGGAGGTGGTTTAGCCACCATCTTCCTCCTTTTAAATCTACTACCCTTTAGTCCTTAACTCATCCCTGCAAAGAGTTTGTCTATTCTTAGCTCAATTTTACCCTTTTCTATATTTTTCCCATCTTCAAGCCCACCTAACCTCCTACTTCAATGGAAAGTTGCATCCATACTCTAATACGAGAGAACACTGATTTGCGAAAAACTCGAAATATGGAGAAAGCTCAAAGTATTAACGATAAGGGAAATTAGGATACCCCCGTGATTGACAAGGTTACAAGAACTTGCAAGTCTATCACACACCCTAGGAAGTGTAAATCTCCTCTTGAGGTGGGCATAGAAGACTCAAGTGAGAATGAGTCAGATGATGGTGATTTTGAAAGAGGTATCCTAGCTACCTTTAAAGTTGATGACAAACAAAATATCTCAACCTTTCTCTTCTCTCACTTTAATGCCGCCTTTTCTAAGGTGGTAAGGTTGGTTGATGAAGCTTAGGCTATTGTTAAGGGTAAGCAAATTGAATACCCTCCTATCTCTGAATTTCCCATGGAAGATCCAATAAATACTAGAGGTAGGCACACTATTTTCAGGAACACCCTTGACATGATTGGATATATCAGTTCCTTTGTTGCCGCTAGCCTTGACGTTCAAAAACATTTCTAGGAACCAACCACAAATATATTGGTCTTGGTTGAGGATTGATATGCCGGTGCTTTGGGGTTTTGTTGGACATGCTCTGGATGAACTCTAGGTCTAAAACTCCCCAACATTAAGAAGGTTTATATGTGGGAAGTGGAAGCTTTGGATCCAGTGTGAAGTCAACACCCACATAAGGGAAATATTCTATTACCACTATTTTTTGCCTCCATCAATGCACAAAACCAATCCCGTAATGATCCTCTCCCCTTTCCCCAGGAACTCTGCTCATCTTCTCGACCCACCACATGATTCTTAGATCACTAGGGAACGGGTCACCCATCACAACTTGGGGCCTCAATATAGGCACCCTATCTAAGAAAAATGTGACCAGGATGGTGCCATATCCAAACTTCTTTTGGTGCCCATTCTTACACTAGGTGAGATGGACCTTCATTTTTGACAACAACTCCTCACACCAGTTGAATATGGTTGGCTCAAAGCATGCTAGGGTTGTTTGCATGTGCCCTTTCGTTGCCAAGTGAGGTGTTGTCGACCCTTCCACTCAGATTATGCTAAATAGGACAATCTTCAGTGAAAAATCTATGATATCCCATATGGTCATCTTGTTTCTCATCCTCCGTGACCCATATTAGCAGTACCGCTCAATATAATCCATTGTTGATTGATCATTTGCACTCGACATCCCTTCCCGCCTCCATGGCACTGCTCGCCATGACAACCCTGTGTATAAATAAATGTCATCTAACTCTAGGTACACCACATTATGCTCCACTATGAGGCACCCCTACTTTGTGTTCCAATAGTTTACCAACTTATCTAGCAAGTAGTCATGGGATCCCATAAATGGACAACAAAAGAACTTCAACAAATCACAATCTTAGAGGGCTTCCAGAGTTGGGGCATCTTCCTGGGCTGCAATGTCATCAACCTCACGGGATCTCTCCTTCCATTCAATCATGATTCCAGTCACCTGCACAAGTCCAATTAAAATTTCCATCAGTCAAAAATTATCAAAATGTTTGAGGTGCCCCTAGTAGTCATGGGACCCCATAAATGGACAACGAAAGAACTTCAACAAATCACAATCTTGGAGGGCTTCCAGAGTTGGGGTATCTTCCTGGGTTGCAATGTCATTAGCCTCATGGGATCTCTCCTTCCATTCAATCATGATCCCAGTCACCTGCACAAGTCCAATTAAAATTTCCATTAGTCAAAATTTATCAAAATGTTGGAGGTGCCCCTCAACTTGACCCTTTTTCCACAGTCGAGGGAACCCAATGGTCACCTTGTGGTGGTCATAGGTTACCACATGGGAGACACACAACATGTTGCAGGATTCAACATAGCTGACACACAACATGTCGTGTGACTCTATGTGGCTGACCTACGACAAGCCACGAGTCACATACTCAACAACACACGACCGTGAGAAAAAGCCGTGGCTTTCGAGCCCGTTTTCTAAAATTTTACCCAAAAAAACGATAAAACAAACCAATGGAATGAAACACATGGACATATAGACTTACCAAGAACTAATGGATCATAATTTGGTGGGATGGATCTCCTGCAATGAGCTCCCGAAATGCAAGCTTGGAGGAGGATTTCTCCACAACGTCTCCTATTTCCTCTCTTTGAAAATTCCAATCGATTTTTTTACCATGGTAAGTTGTTTTTATAACCCATTGGGTGATAAAAAAATCCCTTTTCACATTGAGACCAAGTAATTCATTTTTCTTTTTGGACCTTATTTGATCATTTTATGCCATTTTTGCCCAAATTTGACCTTGGAATCTAGTTTACATGTGTTGACATGTTTACAGGGAATTTTTTTACGAAAATGGCGACTTCCACTAAACATGAGGTACGTGTCCTTAAATTGGCATGCATGGATAGGTTTTTCCCCGTGATACCATCTTGCATTATTAACCATCCATTTTTCCATCACAGTGCCTTAGGTTTGATCCCATCAGTTTGCGACATTAGCCATTCCTTTTTTCACATTGTAGCTTATACGATAGTGCCTATCCTCCATTGGCGCCATTGCCATTCAGTGCCCATGCTGAAATTTCCCATAGGCCTGAGAATCGTCTTGTAGCACCACCATGACTTGACATTGAGACTCATTCTCCTCTCTTCATCTATATTCTATCCATATCCTGAGGGGTTCCCAACTTTTTACATTGCTTTACGGTGACTTGTGCATTTGTTGCTCATGTCATGCACTCCATCACGCTGTTGTTTGCCTAGATTCTTCTTACCATTATTGCAATAGCCCTTGACCATCTGCCTCTTATATTATTTAGCCTCTATTTTTCACTGATCTACCCATGGAGAGAACCACTGCCAAGAGCGGACCTCACTTTCCAGTACCCATTTGCATTCATGATTGCTTATGTTGGTTCCATGCATTGGGAACATAGAAGTATGTCGTTAAGCCACTCGTTCTCTCTAGACAATCTAATTTTTACCCCTTTTTTGTGCTCACTAAACCATGAAAAAGGCATCGAACGAGCTCACTTTTATCTCTTTTTCATGCTCTCTAAACCATGAAAAAGACACCTTTCAAGTAAACTTTTAACTCTTTTTCGAACTCATAAAAAGACATGAAAAGACGCCTTGTCAAGTAAACTTTACCTCTTTTTCGGACTCATTAAAAGACAAAAAGGACACGAAAAATACACCTCATGAGAATACTCTTTTTCAGGCTCATTAAAACTAAATGAAAAAGACACTCTCAAGCACACTTTTATATTTCTTTCGCAGTCGTTAAACCATGAAGGAGACACTAAAAAAAAAATTAAAAAAAAGGAGGTTTTTTTTTAACCTGTTTGAGTCACCATCTTATAGCTGGGTTATAGCTTAGCTATGAGCCATACCAGTAATATGAGTAACAGATACTCCTTCGGCTGGTTACTCTTCCAGTCATCATGGAGAGTGATTCAATGCTTCTTGCATTGTTGCACTATATTAGTCATGCTCATGTGTCTTGTTGCCACGTAATCATTATGTCGTGCATTATGTTCAAGGGAAGTGTTAGTCCTTGATCTTGTAACCGATTGATGAGAAATACCTTCACCTATCCTATCCTTTGTTTCTTTCATTATACCTTGTTTTGTTTTGATATGATTTTAAAGACTTGAATTAGCCTATGATTCCATGTTTTTGCATGTATTTTTGTTTGAAAATTTTAAAGATAGATAATGGGTTAATCTGTCCAACGTCCTAAATCCATTTCCCTCTTTTTAAATTTGATTTTAAATGAAAGGAAAAGGCACTACAAGAATAGCACTATTCTTGTAGCTCTTGTGTAATCATGAGTTTGCATGCACCAATTTTGTGCGTACGTGACACATTCTACCTGATATCCCTTCCTGAGAACCCACTATCACTTATGATTCACATTAGATCGTGGATGTGATGTTGTATTCATTCCAAATATCGGGTTATGTGCCTTCATCATTCCTTTTGCAGGTTTACATATTATCATGAAATTACACTGATAGATTGGCCCCAACCCCTTATCAAATTCGCCTTTGGTCTATGTTATATCTGCAGGTATTGGAAGTTTTTACTAAGCTCCTTTTTCAACGAATTTAAAGATGTAATTGCAAACGAATACCTTTCTCATAGCAGAAGCATTGAAAATGATTAACCCTAGAAATTAAAAGTGAGCCTGATCAACCTTATTTTTCAGTCATCTCAGTCTAGTTCTTCTGAAGAAGCTAAGACACTTATCCAAGTTTTTGATAATCCTCTATTTTTAGAACCATGCTTTTCTGTTGATATAAAGGAAAATCCTTTGATCCCATCAAATAAAGACCATAAACTTGTATTAAATCAAGACTGGAAGGGGAACTACTAGACAAGCTACCATGGACATAGGGCACAAGTAATCTTGCATACCCTACTAATGTTTGATAGGTATTTGCAAGATGTTGGTTCATGCCTTATTTTTTTTATCTACATACAAATCAAACATAGGGAATCACAGTTCAACATGCAGACCTTGTTGGTCTTATAATGTAGTGGAATGAGCATGCAACAAATTTGTTAACAGGATGGATGCAATTGTTGCAGAAAGATAAAGAAAAAGGAAAACACAAAGAAAAGATCAAAAGAAGAAAGACATAAATCAAATACAAGCATATTCTGTTTTTTTTCCTAGTTTTAGTCTCTATCTTCAAGAGAAGTTTCTGAAATGGTGGAAATGAATTCTTAGAAACAAAAAGAGGTTTTTTTTGGGAATGGGCCCCTTCACAAAAACCTCTCTCGGTTTTTACACATCTATCAAAGTTTAAGAGATTCAAATATATATTTGAGGCCTATTTTCAGAGATTTCACAATAAATGATTTCTTGTTTTAGTGACCAATTTTGGGTGAGGTTTCAAAGTAGATGGAGATGAATTTTTGGAAACCAAAAGAGGTTTTTGTTGGGAACAAGCCCCTTCATAAAAATATTTCTTGTTTTTTACACAACTATCACATTTTGGGATATACGAAGATATTTCTGGACCTTATTTTTCAGAAATTTGCTAGATTTATCTTCCTAAAAAATCTCATGGACAACAGTTGACAAGCCACCTGATCAATTCGACTTGGAGATTAGATCTGATCGCCCCCTTGATTATTTTAAACAAGAAAATAAATATAGATGATCTGAGTTTTATGAGAAAAACGAAATGAATACATATTATTAAAAGATGCTTAACACATAATAATAGAGATACAGTAAAACTGGTTTTCTATTCAATAAGGAAATAAGATGAAACTGTAAAATGCAGCGGAAAACAAGCTTGCTGGAATGGTGGCGGCTTATCTATGAGAAGAGATGTGATGAATGGACTCATTCACAAGAAGATCACTACAATGAGGCTTTGAAGGTATTTTTACAATAAATAGGAATGTTAAAAACCCTAGACATCCAAAAACCTAACCCTAGGAGATGAAGCGCCAAATGTCATGTGGGCCTCGTTTGGGTAAGTTAGTACATCAACTTCCCAAGGTCGTAACTTTTGCATACGATCTCCGTTTTAGGTGCACAATAGCCCATTGAAAAGGTATCATAGAAGATATTAATTTTTGGGGCTCAATCAAAGCCTTTGGATATCATTGATAAGCTCGATCCCAAAAAACCTTCATTTAGGCCCTCAAAATGGCCTCGGAAGTTAAATTGCCAAAATTGTTAGAAAACTGTTTTGAGCGAGTTGGACAAGGTGGGTGGCCACCGATATCCACCTGGATCAATCCTCCCTCCTTAGGAAGCAATGGTACCCATTGCATTGAGTTCCCCCATCAGATGAGGAAATTTTTGCTGAATTTAGCCCTGGGTGAGCCACTTGCCTTGGTGCAGGAGCTGCCCTGCTTTAGCGACTCGATAAAGCTGGAAGCTTTGTTGTCGAGTGCTCTTGATCTGTGTGTCCACAATCTGATTAGTGGATGCTTGTTACATGAAGTTAGGGTTGAGCTATGTTGGTGTCAGCTGCTCTGCTATCACATAGGTGTCCAATAATGGTGGGAAATATGGATGAAGGAGAGCCACGTTGAAGAATGGGTTCAGGCCAAGGAAAGGGGGAATGTTGAGCTAAAAAGAATTATCACCCACAACCTTGGTGATGGTGTACGACCCATAAAGGAGTGGGAGAATATTCCTATGGGGCGTTGTAAGGAGTTCTTTCTGCAAGAGCAACCAAACATTGTCTCCCACCTGAAATTTATGTGGCACCCGATGTTGATCATGGCTCTGTTTGTACTTGGCATTAGAATTTTGTAGAATATCCTGAACCTATTGGCGGATGTGCTAGATCCGCTCAATGCACTGAGTGGATTTTTTAGATTCTGGTGGAGTAGGGGATGAGTCGGCCGAGGTGGTCACTAGGGGTAGTGCAACATCCATGGGCTCTAATGGTTGGAATCCCAACCCCACCTGAAATGGGCTGTGGCCAATTGAGCTATGCAGGGCTTGATTGTAGCTATGTTGGACATAGGGAAGACTTTCATCCCATGTGCGGGGGTGTTTTTAATTGTACATGCGTAGGATATCTGTGATCCTCTGATTGATGACCTCAATTTGGCCATCTGTCTGGGGGTGGAAGGGAGTGGATTTGGTGAGCTTGGTATCCAGTAGTGACCAGAGGCTCGACCATAATGTGTTGAGGAACCAAATTTCACGGTATGAGATAATGGTTTTTGGGATCCAAAAATGTACCCATACTCGTTCAAAGAAGAGCTTGGCAGTGGCTTCTGCCGTGATGTTCTTCTTGCAGGTGGCTAGAATCACCATTTTGGAAAAGCGATCAACAACCACAAAAACATAGTCATTTCCCCTCTTGGTGGACGGGAGGCCCGACATGTAGTCCATTGAGATGGATTCCCATGGCTTATTAGGAGTAGGAAGAGGGGTGTACAGGTCTTGTTTTTTAGTGGTCAGTTTGGCAATAATGCAGGCAGTGCAAGACCTGGTATACTTACCGACGTCCCGTCGAAGTTTCGGCGAGTAGAAATGTTTCTGCAGGATTGAAACTGTCTTTTCGACGCCAAAGTGTTCTGCCACCTGACTGTAGTGAGCTTCCCAAATCATCTTCGCATGCTCACTTGATGGAACACATAGATGGCCCAGACGACACAACAACCCATCTTGAAGATGGAAATTAGCGACCACTGAGTTGGCGCCAAACTTTTGGTAGGTGGTGGAGAAGTCAGGGTCTGTCTCGTAGAGGGGGGACATTCGGAGGTCTCGTGGTCACAAGAGTCTAGCATCATGGTGAGTGCCACGACTGGAGGTCGGCTGAGGCAATCAACAACTCAGTTGGTACTTCTTGTTTTATACTTGATGTTGAGGTGGAACTGCTGTAAGTATGTGGACCACTTCTGATGGCGGTCGTTTTGTAATTTTCCTTGGGTCTACATGAACTGTAGTGGCTTGTGATCAGTGTGGATGACTGTCTCCTTCCCAAGAATATAATGTCTCCGCTAGCGGCAAGCTTTCACAATGGAGTACATTTCTTTGTCATAAGTAAGGTACTTATGAACAACATCTGATAGTGTCTCACTATGATATGCCACGGGGTGGCCCTGTTGAGTGAGAACAACGCCCACAACATAGTCTGAAGCATCTGTCTCAATCTCAAAGGGATGTTGCAAGTCCAGTAATGAAAGTACTGGGGAGGAGCACAAAATATTCTTCAATTCATCAAAGGCTTGTTGTTGGGAAAATCCCCACACAAATTTTTCCTTACCGCCACCCCTGGTTACTTGGCTGAGGGCCCATGAAATATGAGAGAATCCCAACACAAACCTGCGATAGAAATTGGCGAGGCCCAAGAAGCTACGAAGTTCAGTGAGTGTGGTTGGGGCTAGCCAGTCACGAATGACTTGGATATTGGCTAGATCCACATGCACACCATGCCGATCAACAATGTAGCCTAAGAAATGGACCTTGTCCATGCCGAAGGAGAATTTTTCCAAGTTTGCATATAGTTTGTGCTGCCATAGGGTGTGCAGAACATGCTGAATATGCTGTACGTGTTCTGCCCAAGTCTTGTTGTAGATGAGGATGTCATCCATATACACCACTACAAAATTATTGGTGAACGGTCGTAGGATATCGTCCATCATCCTCATAGAAGTTGTTGGAGCATTTTTCAAACCAAATGGCATGGCTAACCATTCAAAAAGACCTTCATTTGACTTGAAGGCGGTATTCCATACATCTGTCTGTTCTATTGGGACCTGGTGGTAGCCAGACTTCAGATCAATCTTACTGAAGTATTTGGCCCCCGTGAGTTGATCAAGGAGGTCATCGATTCGGGGAATCAGGTATCAGTTTCAGACTGTAATTTTATTTAGGGCCCGGTAATCAATGCAGAGTCATTGAATCCTGTCTTTCTTCTGCACTAGCACGATTAGGCTCCCAAAAGGCGATGAGTTGGGATGTATGTGCTCCTTGTGGAGCAGCTCTTGGATCTGCCTCTTGATCTCCTAGTTTTCTAATAGAGAGCCGCGGTAGACTAGCCCATTGGGTAGCGGTGTACCTGTGGTTAGATCGACAGGATGCTTGACCTGGAAATGTAGAGGTACCCTAATAGGAGAGGAGAAGATATATGAGTATTCTTCCACGACCTTATTCGCTTGCTTCTTTTGTGTGGAGATATCGGCCGCAGAGGCCCTGGAAGTGGCTGTGATCTTTCGCTCACTTTGAGAGAGAATCACGAAGAAGACAAATTTCCCAGTCTGAGAGATGACCTTCCTGCATTGCTTGGTAGAGATCAATGAAATAACATTAGGAGGGATTGCATCGGGTATCCTGTACAATTTCCTGTTCAAAGTAATAATAACACTACGAGGCCTAGACTCATATATAACATGATGTTTCCATAAATAAGGTTGGCCCAAAATAACATTACAAACTTCGAGAGGAGCAACATCACACAATATCTCGTCTTTGAAGGACTTGATACCGTACGATAGTTGACAGTATTGGCTGATGCGGAGATCGCTTCCTTGGCAGAGCCATCCAATGGTGTAGGGTTGTGGGTGTGGCGTTGTCAGCAGGGACAAATGCTTGATGACCTCTGCTGAGATGAGTTTCTTCTGGCTACCGCTATCAACGATGAAGTGCAATGAGGTTCCTTTTACCCACATCTGTGAATGGAAGAGGCACTCGCCTTCTTCTGGCTCGTCTGGTTCACCAGGCTGGAGCTTGGTGGTAGAAATGGTGGCACTGGGTTCCGTGTCAATGATACGTCTTCCCCTTTCTAGTTCTGAATCAAAGTCAGAACCCGTATTTGATTAAGAGGCTTTCACTTTTGCCACCAACGACTGCTTTGAGGGGTAGTCAATAGTGTTATGCCAAGGGCTCTTGTGGAAGTTCCACCACTTCCTGGTATCTTTCTTTGTCTTTCCGATGTCCTTCTTTGCTTGAGGCTTGGAATGGTTGTCCTGATATTTTCCATCTTTGCTCTGTCCTTTGTTCTATGAGTTGGGGCTGCCTCTTCCTGGCTTTTTCTGTGAGGGGATCATAGGCCCAAATTTCTGCTTCTTTTGTTTGAGCTTCTGCTCGATTTTGACGACATATATGTAGGCCGTGCCCAAGGAAGAAATGTCCAGGAATTCCATTTTGGTATGGATGTATCTATGAAGAGCACCGCTATACTTGAGCACCAGATGTTGCTCTGAATCTTTTATACCCAGCTTGGTGCACAAGGTATGGAAGATATTTATGAACTCTGGCACTGCTTGGTCTCTTTCTTGCAACAACGTGGTCCATTTGGTATACAAGTCGTAATAACTTCTGATAGGGTAGTATTGTTCCTTAATAGCATCCCTAGAGGATTCCCAGGTGTCCATGACTATAAATAATGAGGGTTCCTCTATTTCCTTTTGCTCACAGAAAGTTTCCCACCAATCTTTGACATGGGGAATGACTTTGAGGAGTGGAAAAGTAATATTTTCTCTATTCGAAAAGTTATGGACAAAAAAATACCCTTCTATTAGATTCAACCACTTGTTTACAACATCTGTGTCTATCTGACCTTCAAATATAGGAATATCAAAGTTGATTTTTACCTTGAAGGGGGTGACGCCTCCGCTCGAGGAAGATGCATTGCCTGTTGGTAGCCTCCGAAGGATTTGCACGAAACTATCCATCATATTGTTCCTCTGTTGCGTGAGGGATTCCTCAAGAAATGTTTTGAAAGGATCTCCTATCCCGTCATATTTATTTTCTCCTACCATGAGAGGTCGCTTGGGTGTGCGAGAGATTTTATCCTCAAGAGAAACAAGCTCGAGACCCAATTCTTTGTATCCTAACCACATTGGGGACCTGCATTAAGACGACAAGGAGAAAACCACTCTGATACCACTATATATATTTTATGAGCATAACAAAATGAATACAGATTATTAAAATATGCTTAACAAAAAATAACAAAGATACAGTAAACTTAGTTTTCTATTCAATAAGGAAATAAGACGAAACTGTAAAATGCAACGAAAAACAAGCTTGCTGGAATGGCGACGGCTTATCTTTGAGAAGAGATGTGACGGTTGTGCTCATTCGCAAGAATATCATTACAATGAGGTTATGAAGGCCTTTTTACAATAAAAATGAATGTCAAAAACCCTATACATCCAAAAACCTAACCCTAGGAGATGAAGCGCCAAAAGTCATGTGGGCCCTGTTTGGGTAAGTTAGTACATCAACTTCCCAATGTCGTAACTTTTGCATACGATCTCCGTTTTAGGTGCACGATAGCCCGTTGGAAAGGTATCATCGAGGAGATTAATTTTGGGGGCTCAATCAAAGCCTTCAACTATCATTGAGAAGCTTGACCCTAAAAACCTTCATTTAGGCCCTCAAAATGGCCCCGGAAGTTAAATTGCCAAAATTGTCAGAAAATTGTTTTGAGCGAGTTGGATAAGGTGGGTGGCCACCGATATCCACCTGGATCAATAGATGAGGAGGTTTTCAGATCCATTTCTTTTGGATCTTGATAAATATGTATTCTTTCTATATAAACAGGGTAGAAGGAGAAGTTAAGGAGAGGGGTTGTTGGTTGGTGTTTATTGAGGGAACTCTTTATCCATTTTGGAAAAACTCTCTAATGCAAGACAAATACATATTTCAAATTGGTACTAAATGCTAAGGACTTTTTGATGGTCAGATTCTTCTTTAATGGTCTACTCTTTATCCTTTTCTTACTTGAATGTATGTGGATCTACTGCAATGCATGGGATTTGTCTTTTATGAGTAAACCAATGAAGATTTTGATGAATGTTTGTTCATACTTAATATTTATGTTCAAGTATTTTACTCTTGCATCTTGAATGATATTTTTGATCAAGAGTTTATGTGTAAGTGGACAGATTGAAAACTTGTACATTTCCTTTCTTCATTATTATTTTTATCTGATTCATTAAGTTGTCTACCATTTACTTAACCTTTGTGATATATTCTTTGCTCCTCCTTTTTTGAGTTAAATACTTTATTACCCCTACCCAACCTACAACCAATTTAAAAACCTAAAAAATCATATTTACCTACAAAACCATTGCAATAACCTTGATGATTCCCTAGCTTGCCCTCTTACAGTTAAGTGCAACTTTAGGGACTAACATCTTTTGGCATCGTTGTTGGGGATGGAGGAATGAAGAATTTATCCATGGGAGAACACCAACAATCAATTCTAGCTCTTGATGGTGAACATGAGTTGGAAACTTTTTCTAACTGTATCATTCACCCGACGACTCCATGAAGGAAGAATCCATTGGAAACTCCGTCGATCCAAGATGTCGAAGGTTATGGAAGCCATTTTGGCTCGTAGGTTTGCTCCATTTGATTTCTCCTGTATTCCTGGTTTTCCAAATGTTGTGCCTACTATGAATGAATGAGGAGACTACCTTTTGAGGTTTAGAGGAGATGATCACAATCATCCTGCACAACACTTGATTGATTTTCATCAATACATGGACCAACTTGATATTCATCATGAAGATGTATTGCTAAAAATGTTTATGTACTCCTTGGAAGGAGAGGCGAGACAATGGTGCCAATCTCTTCCCGTTTCCAGTATTTCATCATTAAAGGATTTCCATGATGCTTTTTATTCATATTACAAGAAATTTTATCCGGTTGAGAGTCTTTTTGAGGATTGCTGCGAGTGATATGCATTATATACTCAATATTCAGTAACTGATCCTTCTGGTAGTGCAAATGAAAGGTATGATTCTGTTGAGGAAGAGAAATATTAGTTATTATTAGTTCTATCTTCTTCTTATTCCAATTTATAGCAGGAGGACTGTAGTAATGAAATTCGTGAAGATATATATCAGGCTTATGATGCTCATGGTGAATTTGATACTTGTCAACATGTTTCTGATAACTCTTATCTGAATGTTCATCCTTATGAAGAATGTGTTGTTGAGAGTCTTTGTGAAAATCATTTGCTGATTGGAAAAACTCTTGTTGAAGACCATATTGTGGATGAGGAAGAACAACAAGTAGATGTAGATACATATGATACTTTTTCAGATGTGTCTAATGGTAAAAATTCTAATAACAATAAGGGAATGTATTTATATTCATTCTTTCAAGATGATCATGAAACAAATGTCTCTGAATTTCAAATTTCAGAATTTTTTTCAAATCAACCTACATATAATGAATATGATGATGATATTGAAGTCCTAGATCCAGATGTCTATGATGTAGTAGGATTTGACCAATAGTTGCATGAAGACATTGAGTCCATTGTCCATGAGGAATCAGATCCTCTATATGACAACTATGTATCAAAAGGTAGCAAGGAAGGTGAAGATGAGCCTCTTGATTTTCATGATAATATTATTGTTTTGAATGTTGTTGTCCAAGGAACTTATGAGGAGATTCAAAATGACCCCGTTGCTTTTGATTGTGATAAAAAAAATGATCTTCTAAAGGATTATGGAGCAAAAATTTCAGAACAACAATTTTGTTCATGGCACCGTTGGGAGTTATGTCATGATTTTCATGACCCAATGGCTATTTACATAGAGTCCATGTTTCCACAATTTCAAAACATGGAAACATCTGGGATGAAAGTGGAATGCAACAGTAAGTATAAATTTCATATTACATGTCTGCTGAAAAAAATTCTGTTTTCCTGCATTTCTTCATTAAGCTACCAAAAAGAAGACCATTTTCTTAGTAAAATGATTACATGGCTGCATTGGAAATTCACTTACATATGATCAACATGATGTCAGCAGGTTATGAGAGTATGATGATTGAATAAGCTTGCATCTGAGCAATTTGTTTTCAGTTTATTGGTATGATCAATAATAAAGACTCCATAGCCCAATGGAAAGACTACTTGTAGTTATATGGTTGTTATTTTTGGATTGCAAGTAAAGGAATGGACGAACAAGGAAATAATTACAGTTAAAGTTGATGATGATTAGGGAGATAAAGGCATTGGTCAATAAGTTCTTAAAGTTTCATCATGAAACATTATCCGAAGAAGGAGCCAATGTTAGTCCTTGATCTTGTAACTGACTGATGAGAAATACCTTCACCTAGCCTATCCTTTCTTGCTTTCATTATACCCTATTTTGTTTTGATATGATTTTAAAGACTTGAATTAGCTTATGATTCCATGTTTTTGCATGTATTTTTGTTTGAAAAGTTTAAAGATATATAAGGGGTTAATCTTTCCAACGTCCTAAATCCTTTTCCCTCTTTTTAAATTTGAATTTAAATCAAAGGAAAAGGCACTACAAGAATAACACTATTCTTGTAGCGCTTGTGTAATCATGAGTTTTCATGCACCAATTTCGTGGGTACGTGACACATTCTACCCAATATCATTTCCTGAGAACCCACTGTCACTTATGATTCACATCAGATCATGGATGTGATGTTGTATTCATTCCAAAGATCGGGTTATGCGCCTTCATCATTCCTTTTGCAGGTTTACATAATATCATACAAATTCGCCTTTGGCCTATGTTATATATGTAGGTATTGGAAGTTTTGACTAAGCTCCTTTTCCAACGTATTTAAAGATGTAATTGCAAACAAATACCTTGCTTATAGTCGAAGCATTGAAAAGGATTAATCCCAGAAATTAAAAGTGATCCTAATCAACCTTATTTTCAGTCATCTCAGTCTAGTTCTTCTGAAGAAGCTAAGACACCTATCCAAGTTTTTGATAATCCTCTATTTTTAGAACCATGCTTTTCTGTTGATATAAAGGAAAATCCTTTGATCCCATCAGATCAAGACTATAAACTTGTATTAAATGAAGACTGGAAGGTGAACTACTGGATAAGATGCCATGGAGCATAGGGTACAAATAATATTGTATACCCTACTCATGTTTGACAAGTATTTTCAAGATGTTGGTTCGGGCCTTATTTATTATCTACATACAAATCAAGAGCAGGGAATCACAATTCAACATGCAGTCCTTGTTGGTATTATAATGCACCAGAATGAGCATGCAACAAATTTGTTAACATGATGGATGCAATTGTTGTAGGAAGATAAAGAAAAAGGGAAACACAAAGAAAAGTTCAAAAGAAGAAAGACATAAATCAAATACATGCATACTTTGTTTTTTTTCCCAGTTTTAGTCTCTATCTTCAATAGGTTTTTCTGAAATGATGGAAATGAATTCTTAGAAACCAAAAGAGGTTTTTGTTGGGAACGAGCCCCTTCACAAAAACCTCTCTCTATTTTTACACATCTATCATAGTTTAAGAGATTCAAATATATATTTGAGGCCTATTTTTCAGATATTTCACAATAAATGATTTCCTGTTTAGTGACCAATTTTGGGAGAGGTTTCAAAGCAGATGGAGATGAATTTTTGGAAACCAAAAGAGGTTTTTGTTGGAAACGAGCCCCTTCAAAAAAAACTCTCTCGGTTTTAACACAACTATCACATTTTGGGATATACAAATATATTATGGACCCTAGTTTTCAGGAATTTGCCAGATTTATCTTCCTAAAAAATCTCATGGACAACAATTGACAAGCCACCTCATCAATTCGACTTGGATATCAGATCTGATCTCCTCCTTGATTGTTTGAGACAAAAAACTAAATATAGATGAGGAGGTTTTCAGATCCATTTCTTTTGGATCTTGATAAATATGCATTCTTTCTATATAAACAGGGTAGAAGGAGAAGTTAAGGAGAGGGGATGTTGGTTGGTGTTTATTGAGGGAACTCTTTATCCATTTTGGAAAAAAATCTCTACTGCAAGGTGAATACATATTTCAAATTGGTACTAAATGCTAAGGACTTTTTGATTGTCAGATTCTTCTTTTCTGGTATACTCTTTATTCTTTTCTTACTTGAATGTATGTGGATCTACCGCAATGCATGGGATTTGTCTTTTATGAGTAAACCAATGAAGATTTTTCTGAATGCTTGTTCATACTTAAGATTTATGTTCAAGTATTTTAGTCTTGCATCTTGAATGATATTTTTGATGAGGAGTTTCATGTGTACGTGGACAGATTGAAAACTTGCACATTTCCTTTCCTCATTATTATGTTTATCTGATTCATTAAGTTGTCTACCATTTACTTAGCCTTTGAGATATATTCTTTGCTCTTCCTTTTTTGAGTTAAATAATTTATTACCCCTACCCAACCTACAACCAATTTCAAAACCTAAAAAATCATATTTACCTACAAAACCATTGCAATAACCTTGATGATGCCCTAACTTGCCCTCTTACAGTCAAGTGCAACTTTAGGGACTAACAAGATGTTTAAATCCGAGTCATTCATCTGCTGTTTTGTTTCCCATCCATGTCGACCATGCTTGTATCAATTATACTTGGTGATTCTCTCCTTCACATAATCTCTCAGTGTTTGTTTCGTGTCAATTAATGAGAGATACATTAAGGCCATCCTTCAATAGATCTCTTCCTATCGAATTCAACACATTATCTAAAAAAGGGATCTAGAAACTAGTTAGTACCTTGGAGCTTGCAGTCTTCAGTGTCAAGCCTCCTCACACTTGATAATGGGTTTACATCATTAACCCTCGAACAATCACTTCTACGAGTGTTCAACACCAGATTGATCGATCACTTCTACGTGTGTTCGACGCTAGATCCTCTATTCACACTCCCTAGATTGTACTAGGTACCTTGGGGCCCATTTTCATCATCGGTGGGTTCCCTAGGGTCTGCTAATGATAGACTTCAATGACCGGTAATCAAAAAATTTCTACCATGATCGACATCAACTCATCTTTTCACTTGTTGTAGAATCGTAACATTGGGGTTTGGGATGAAGACCTTGGGTTTGGGGCGACATCCTTACTTCACATCATCCCTCCCAAGTTGCAGTGGACTATATCACTTATATATGAGTACTTTGAATACTTTGGGGGCACTCTCCTCAGTGCTCATTGTCTTCCTGATGTATATGTTGTGACATAGATCCACATTATAGTTACTTGTGTCTATGATCTCATTGATGACATGGATCCACCATGTATTCTTTCATGGCCATGGTCTTGCATTTCATGTCATGAATCCACAATGTATTGTTTTGATTGCCATGCTTTGATACTCTTCAGAGTCTGGGTATGTATACCTTGGGGATGGTCTATATATGTGTTTATCCTTGGTGTTTGATTGCAACTAATCTTTGACCTCCTATCTTCTTTGATCTCTCCTCATGTTGCCTCACATTGGTGACAGTTTATTATAATGTGTTTTGTTTGTCCATTCCTTTTCTGACCTCACACATTAGGGGGCATCTATTATAGACTTAATTTACACCCTACAATGTCAAAAGGAATGCAGTAGAAGATGACAACTGAGACACACTCTTGTGCTAAGGATTCAATCAATTTTGTGGAGGGTCACTTGTCAATATATCAATGAAGAGTGACAGGTTACTAGTCTTATGTATGACAACCCACGACCATGTCACTGGTTGATCATGGACAACATGCAACCACCCTTATAATGTTCTAGATTCATGGAGTTTCAAAGAGGTAAGTGATGGATGAGTTGGTTCCCCATGAGCCTCGGAACTCATAACATTTGAGTCTCCACTAGTTTCTAGAAGATCTAGAAGCTCTACCAAGCCTCTTCCAGGAGTCTATATAAAGAAGGCCTATCCTGAGCATGAGGAGGAAGAATCACTCACAAATTTATGTTGCCAAAACATATAGGTGCTTATCCATTCTACATTAGTTTCAGTTAGGTTGCCTACCATGGTTTAAAAACTAAGGAGGACCAAGGAGCAAGGGGCAAGGAAGAGTGCATATACACCTAGAGGTAAAGTGCATTGATGTAATTATTTCATTTTGATATATAGATCATTGGTTTTCCCCTTTCATAATGTTCATGTTCAATGATATATGTTAGATTTGGTCTCACCTTGAATACATTAGGATAAATCTAGATAAATTTGTGATTTTCTAATGCT
>ML810975.1:103427-173950 GCA_009831015.1 Picea engelmannii
TTGTTGCACTATATTAGTCATGCTCATGTGTCTTGTTGCCACGTAATCATTATGTCGTGCATTATGTTCAAGGGAAGTGTTAGTCCTTGATCTTGTAACCGATTGATGAGAAATACCTTCACCTATCCTATCCTTTGTTTCTTTCATTATACCTTGTTTTGTTTTGATATGATTTTAAAGACTTGAATTAGCCTATGATTCCATGTTTTTGCATGTATTTTTGTTTGAAAATTTTAAAGATAGATAATGGGTTAATCTGTCCAACGTCCTAAATCCATTTCCCTCTTTTTAAATTTGATTTTAAATGAAAGGAAAAGGCACTACAAGAATAGCACTATTCTTGTAGCTCTTGTGTAATCATGAGTTTGCATGCACCAATTTTGTGCGTACGTGACACATTCTACCTGATATCCCTTCCTGAGAACCCACTATCACTTATGATTCACATTAGATCGTGGATGTGATGTTGTATTCATTCCAAATATCGGGTTATGTGCCTTCATCATTCCTTTTGCAGGTTTACATATTATCATGAAATTACACTGATAGATTGGCCCCAACCCCTTATCAAATTCGCCTTTGGTCTATGTTATATCTGCAGGTATTGGAAGTTTTTACTAAGCTCCTTTTTCAACGAATTTAAAGATGTAATTGCAAACGAATACCTTTCTCATAGCAGAAGCATTGAAAATGATTAACCCTAGAAATTAAAAGTGAGCCTGATCAACCTTATTTTTCAGTCATCTCAGTCTAGTTCTTCTGAAGAAGCTAAGACACTTATCCAAGTTTTTGATAATCCTCTATTTTTAGAACCATGCTTTTCTGTTGATATAAAGGAAAATCCTTTGATCCCATCAAATAAAGACCATAAACTTGTATTAAATCAAGACTGGAAGGGGAACTACTAGACAAGCTACCATGGACATAGGGCACAAGTAATCTTGCATACCCTACTAATGTTTGATAGGTATTTGCAAGATGTTGGTTCATGCCTTATTTTTTTTATCTACATACAAATCAAACATAGGGAATCACAGTTCAACATGCAGACCTTGTTGGTCTTATAATGTAGTGGAATGAGCATGCAACAAATTTGTTAACAGGATGGATGCAATTGTTGCAGAAAGATAAAGAAAAAGGAAAACACAAAGAAAAGATCAAAAGAAGAAAGACATAAATCAAATACAAGCATATTCTGTTTTTTTTCCTAGTTTTAGTCTCTATCTTCAAGAGAAGTTTCTGAAATGGTGGAAATGAATTCTTAGAAACAAAAAGAGGTTTTTTTTGGGAATGGGCCCCTTCACAAAAACCTCTCTCGGTTTTTACACATCTATCAAAGTTTAAGAGATTCAAATATATATTTGAGGCCTATTTTCAGAGATTTCACAATAAATGATTTCTTGTTTTAGTGACCAATTTTGGGTGAGGTTTCAAAGTAGATGGAGATGAATTTTTGGAAACCAAAAGAGGTTTTTGTTGGGAACAAGCCCCTTCATAAAAATATTTCTTGTTTTTTACACAACTATCACATTTTGGGATATACGAAGATATTTCTGGACCTTATTTTTCAGAAATTTGCTAGATTTATCTTCCTAAAAAATCTCATGGACAACAGTTGACAAGCCACCTGATCAATTCGACTTGGAGATTAGATCTGATCGCCCCCTTGATTATTTTAAACAAGAAAATAAATATAGATGATCTGAGTTTTATGAGAAAAACGAAATGAATACATATTATTAAAAGATGCTTAACACATAATAATAGAGATACAGTAAAACTGGTTTTCTATTCAATAAGGAAATAAGATGAAACTGTAAAATGCAGCGGAAAACAAGCTTGCTGGAATGGT
The DNA here is from genome assembly GCA_009831015.1 of Picea engelmannii. Classification (NCBI taxonomy): domain Eukaryota; kingdom Viridiplantae; phylum Streptophyta; class Pinopsida; order Pinales; family Pinaceae; genus Picea; species Picea engelmannii. The sequence continues at coordinate 105,280 of ML810975.1, forward strand.
GGCGGCTTATCTATGAGAAGAGATGTGATGAATGGACTCATTCACAAGAAGATCACTACAATGAGGCTTTGAAGGTATTTTTACAATAAATAGGAATGTTAAAAACCCTAGACATCCAAAAACCTAACCCTAGGAGATGAAGCGCCAAATGTCATGTGGGCCTCGTTTGGGTAAGTTAGTACATCAACTTCCCAAGGTCGTAACTTTTGCATACGATCTCCGTTTTAGGTGCACAATAGCCCATTGAAAAGGTATCATAGAAGATATTAATTTTTGGGGCTCAATCAAAGCCTTTGGATATCATTGATAAGCTCGATCCCAAAAAACCTTCATTTAGGCCCTCAAAATGGCCTCGGAAGTTAAATTGCCAAAATTGTTAGAAAACTGTTTTGAGCGAGTTGGACAAGGTGGGTGGCCACCGATATCCACCTGGATCAATCCTCCCTCCTTAGGAAGCAATGGTACCCATTGCATTGAGTTCCCCCATCAGATGAGGAAATTTTTGCTGAATTTAGCCCTGGGTGAGCCACTTGCCTTGGTGCAGGAGCTGCCCTGCTTTAGCGACTCGATAAAGCTGGAAGCTTTGTTGTCGAGTGCTCTTGATCTGTGTGTCCACAATCTGATTAGTGGATGCTTGTTACATGAAGTTAGGGTTGAGCTATGTTGGTGTCAGCTGCTCTGCTATCACATAGGTGTCCAATAATGGTGGGAAATATGGATGAAGGAGAGCCACGTTGAAGAATGGGTTCAGGCCAAGGAAAGGGGGAATGTTGAGCTAAAAAGAATTATCACCCACAACCTTGGTGATGGTGTACGACCCATAAAGGAGTGGGAGAATATTCCTATGGGGCGTTGTAAGGAGTTCTTTCTGCAAGAGCAACCAAACATTGTCTCCCACCTGAAATTTATGTGGCACCCGATGTTGATCATGGCTCTGTTTGTACTTGGCATTAGAATTTTGTAGAATATCCTGAACCTATTGGCGGATGTGCTAGATCCGCTCAATGCACTGAGTGGATTTTTTAGATTCTGGTGGAGTAGGGGATGAGTCGGCCGAGGTGGTCACTAGGGGTAGTGCAACATCCATGGGCTCTAATGGTTGGAATCCCAACCCCACCTGAAATGGGCTGTGGCCAATTGAGCTATGCAGGGCTTGATTGTAGCTATGTTGGACATAGGGAAGACTTTCATCCCATGTGCGGGGGTGTTTTTAATTGTACATGCGTAGGATATCTGTGATCCTCTGATTGATGACCTCAATTTGGCCATCTGTCTGGGGGTGGAAGGGAGTGGATTTGGTGAGCTTGGTATCCAGTAGTGACCAGAGGCTCGACCATAATGTGTTGAGGAACCAAATTTCACGGTATGAGATAATGGTTTTTGGGATCCAAAAATGTACCCATACTCGTTCAAAGAAGAGCTTGGCAGTGGCTTCTGCCGTGATGTTCTTCTTGCAGGTGGCTAGAATCACCATTTTGGAAAAGCGATCAACAACCACAAAAACATAGTCATTTCCCCTCTTGGTGGACGGGAGGCCCGACATGTAGTCCATTGAGATGGATTCCCATGGCTTATTAGGAGTAGGAAGAGGGGTGTACAGGTCTTGTTTTTTAGTGGTCAGTTTGGCAATAATGCAGGCAGTGCAAGACCTGGTATACTTACCGACGTCCCGTCGAAGTTTCGGCGAGTAGAAATGTTTCTGCAGGATTGAAACTGTCTTTTCGACGCCAAAGTGTTCTGCCACCTGACTGTAGTGAGCTTCCCAAATCATCTTCGCATGCTCACTTGATGGAACACATAGATGGCCCAGACGACACAACAACCCATCTTGAAGATGGAAATTAGCGACCACTGAGTTGGCGCCAAACTTTTGGTAGGTGGTGGAGAAGTCAGGGTCTGTCTCGTAGAGGGGGGACATTCGGAGGTCTCGTGGTCACAAGAGTCTAGCATCATGGTGAGTGCCACGACTGGAGGTCGGCTGAGGCAATCAACAACTCAGTTGGTACTTCTTGTTTTATACTTGATGTTGAGGTGGAACTGCTGTAAGTATGTGGACCACTTCTGATGGCGGTCGTTTTGTAATTTTCCTTGGGTCTACATGAACTGTAGTGGCTTGTGATCAGTGTGGATGACTGTCTCCTTCCCAAGAATATAATGTCTCCGCTAGCGGCAAGCTTTCACAATGGAGTACATTTCTTTGTCATAAGTAAGGTACTTATGAACAACATCTGATAGTGTCTCACTATGATATGCCACGGGGTGGCCCTGTTGAGTGAGAACAACGCCCACAACATAGTCTGAAGCATCTGTCTCAATCTCAAAGGGATGTTGCAAGTCCAGTAATGAAAGTACTGGGGAGGAGCACAAAATATTCTTCAATTCATCAAAGGCTTGTTGTTGGGAAAATCCCCACACAAATTTTTCCTTACCGCCACCCCTGGTTACTTGGCTGAGGGCCCATGAAATATGAGAGAATCCCAACACAAACCTGCGATAGAAATTGGCGAGGCCCAAGAAGCTACGAAGTTCAGTGAGTGTGGTTGGGGCTAGCCAGTCACGAATGACTTGGATATTGGCTAGATCCACATGCACACCATGCCGATCAACAATGTAGCCTAAGAAATGGACCTTGTCCATGCCGAAGGAGAATTTTTCCAAGTTTGCATATAGTTTGTGCTGCCATAGGGTGTGCAGAACATGCTGAATATGCTGTACGTGTTCTGCCCAAGTCTTGTTGTAGATGAGGATGTCATCCATATACACCACTACAAAATTATTGGTGAACGGTCGTAGGATATCGTCCATCATCCTCATAGAAGTTGTTGGAGCATTTTTCAAACCAAATGGCATGGCTAACCATTCAAAAAGACCTTCATTTGACTTGAAGGCGGTATTCCATACATCTGTCTGTTCTATTGGGACCTGGTGGTAGCCAGACTTCAGATCAATCTTACTGAAGTATTTGGCCCCCGTGAGTTGATCAAGGAGGTCATCGATTCGGGGAATCAGGTATCAGTTTCAGACTGTAATTTTATTTAGGGCCCGGTAATCAATGCAGAGTCATTGAATCCTGTCTTTCTTCTGCACTAGCACGATTAGGCTCCCAAAAGGCGATGAGTTGGGATGTATGTGCTCCTTGTGGAGCAGCTCTTGGATCTGCCTCTTGATCTCCTAGTTTTCTAATAGAGAGCCGCGGTAGACTAGCCCATTGGGTAGCGGTGTACCTGTGGTTAGATCGACAGGATGCTTGACCTGGAAATGTAGAGGTACCCTAATAGGAGAGGAGAAGATATATGAGTATTCTTCCACGACCTTATTCGCTTGCTTCTTTTGTGTGGAGATATCGGCCGCAGAGGCCCTGGAAGTGGCTGTGATCTTTCGCTCACTTTGAGAGAGAATCACGAAGAAGACAAATTTCCCAGTCTGAGAGATGACCTTCCTGCATTGCTTGGTAGAGATCAATGAAATAACATTAGGAGGGATTGCATCGGGTATCCTGTACAATTTCCTGTTCAAAGTAATAATAACACTACGAGGCCTAGACTCATATATAACATGATGTTTCCATAAATAAGGTTGGCCCAAAATAACATTACAAACTTCGAGAGGAGCAACATCACACAATATCTCGTCTTTGAAGGACTTGATACCGTACGATAGTTGACAGTATTGGCTGATGCGGAGATCGCTTCCTTGGCAGAGCCATCCAATGGTGTAGGGTTGTGGGTGTGGCGTTGTCAGCAGGGACAAATGCTTGATGACCTCTGCTGAGATGAGTTTCTTCTGGCTACCGCTATCAACGATGAAGTGCAATGAGGTTCCTTTTACCCACATCTGTGAATGGAAGAGGCACTCGCCTTCTTCTGGCTCGTCTGGTTCACCAGGCTGGAGCTTGGTGGTAGAAATGGTGGCACTGGGTTCCGTGTCAATGATACGTCTTCCCCTTTCTAGTTCTGAATCAAAGTCAGAACCCGTATTTGATTAAGAGGCTTTCACTTTTGCCACCAACGACTGCTTTGAGGGGTAGTCAATAGTGTTATGCCAAGGGCTCTTGTGGAAGTTCCACCACTTCCTGGTATCTTTCTTTGTCTTTCCGATGTCCTTCTTTGCTTGAGGCTTGGAATGGTTGTCCTGATATTTTCCATCTTTGCTCTGTCCTTTGTTCTATGAGTTGGGGCTGCCTCTTCCTGGCTTTTTCTGTGAGGGGATCATAGGCCCAAATTTCTGCTTCTTTTGTTTGAGCTTCTGCTCGATTTTGACGACATATATGTAGGCCGTGCCCAAGGAAGAAATGTCCAGGAATTCCATTTTGGTATGGATGTATCTATGAAGAGCACCGCTATACTTGAGCACCAGATGTTGCTCTGAATCTTTTATACCCAGCTTGGTGCACAAGGTATGGAAGATATTTATGAACTCTGGCACTGCTTGGTCTCTTTCTTGCAACAACGTGGTCCATTTGGTATACAAGTCGTAATAACTTCTGATAGGGTAGTATTGTTCCTTAATAGCATCCCTAGAGGATTCCCAGGTGTCCATGACTATAAATAATGAGGGTTCCTCTATTTCCTTTTGCTCACAGAAAGTTTCCCACCAATCTTTGACATGGGGAATGACTTTGAGGAGTGGAAAAGTAATATTTTCTCTATTCGAAAAGTTATGGACAAAAAAATACCCTTCTATTAGATTCAACCACTTGTTTACAACATCTGTGTCTATCTGACCTTCAAATATAGGAATATCAAAGTTGATTTTTACCTTGAAGGGGGTGACGCCTCCGCTCGAGGAAGATGCATTGCCTGTTGGTAGCCTCCGAAGGATTTGCACGAAACTATCCATCATATTGTTCCTCTGTTGCGTGAGGGATTCCTCAAGAAATGTTTTGAAAGGATCTCCTATCCCGTCATATTTATTTTCTCCTACCATGAGAGGTCGCTTGGGTGTGCGAGAGATTTTATCCTCAAGAGAAACAAGCTCGAGACCCAATTCTTTGTATCCTAACCACATTGGGGACCTGCATTAAGACGACAAGGAGAAAACCACTCTGATACCACTATATATATTTTATGAGCATAACAAAATGAATACAGATTATTAAAATATGCTTAACAAAAAATAACAAAGATACAGTAAACTTAGTTTTCTATTCAATAAGGAAATAAGACGAAACTGTAAAATGCAACGAAAAACAAGCTTGCTGGAATGGCGACGGCTTATCTTTGAGAAGAGATGTGACGGTTGTGCTCATTCGCAAGAATATCATTACAATGAGGTTATGAAGGCCTTTTTACAATAAAAATGAATGTCAAAAACCCTATACATCCAAAAACCTAACCCTAGGAGATGAAGCGCCAAAAGTCATGTGGGCCCTGTTTGGGTAAGTTAGTACATCAACTTCCCAATGTCGTAACTTTTGCATACGATCTCCGTTTTAGGTGCACGATAGCCCGTTGGAAAGGTATCATCGAGGAGATTAATTTTGGGGGCTCAATCAAAGCCTTCAACTATCATTGAGAAGCTTGACCCTAAAAACCTTCATTTAGGCCCTCAAAATGGCCCCGGAAGTTAAATTGCCAAAATTGTCAGAAAATTGTTTTGAGCGAGTTGGATAAGGTGGGTGGCCACCGATATCCACCTGGATCAATAGATGAGGAGGTTTTCAGATCCATTTCTTTTGGATCTTGATAAATATGTATTCTTTCTATATAAACAGGGTAGAAGGAGAAGTTAAGGAGAGGGGTTGTTGGTTGGTGTTTATTGAGGGAACTCTTTATCCATTTTGGAAAAACTCTCTAATGCAAGACAAATACATATTTCAAATTGGTACTAAATGCTAAGGACTTTTTGATGGTCAGATTCTTCTTTAATGGTCTACTCTTTATCCTTTTCTTACTTGAATGTATGTGGATCTACTGCAATGCATGGGATTTGTCTTTTATGAGTAAACCAATGAAGATTTTGATGAATGTTTGTTCATACTTAATATTTATGTTCAAGTATTTTACTCTTGCATCTTGAATGATATTTTTGATCAAGAGTTTATGTGTAAGTGGACAGATTGAAAACTTGTACATTTCCTTTCTTCATTATTATTTTTATCTGATTCATTAAGTTGTCTACCATTTACTTAACCTTTGTGATATATTCTTTGCTCCTCCTTTTTTGAGTTAAATACTTTATTACCCCTACCCAACCTACAACCAATTTAAAAACCTAAAAAATCATATTTACCTACAAAACCATTGCAATAACCTTGATGATTCCCTAGCTTGCCCTCTTACAGTTAAGTGCAACTTTAGGGACTAACATCTTTTGGCATCGTTGTTGGGGATGGAGGAATGAAGAATTTATCCATGGGAGAACACCAACAATCAATTCTAGCTCTTGATGGTGAACATGAGTTGGAAACTTTTTCTAACTGTATCATTCACCCGACGACTCCATGAAGGAAGAATCCATTGGAAACTCCGTCGATCCAAGATGTCGAAGGTTATGGAAGCCATTTTGGCTCGTAGGTTTGCTCCATTTGATTTCTCCTGTATTCCTGGTTTTCCAAATGTTGTGCCTACTATGAATGAATGAGGAGACTACCTTTTGAGGTTTAGAGGAGATGATCACAATCATCCTGCACAACACTTGATTGATTTTCATCAATACATGGACCAACTTGATATTCATCATGAAGATGTATTGCTAAAAATGTTTATGTACTCCTTGGAAGGAGAGGCGAGACAATGGTGCCAATCTCTTCCCGTTTCCAGTATTTCATCATTAAAGGATTTCCATGATGCTTTTTATTCATATTACAAGAAATTTTATCCGGTTGAGAGTCTTTTTGAGGATTGCTGCGAGTGATATGCATTATATACTCAATATTCAGTAACTGATCCTTCTGGTAGTGCAAATGAAAGGTATGATTCTGTTGAGGAAGAGAAATATTAGTTATTATTAGTTCTATCTTCTTCTTATTCCAATTTATAGCAGGAGGACTGTAGTAATGAAATTCGTGAAGATATATATCAGGCTTATGATGCTCATGGTGAATTTGATACTTGTCAACATGTTTCTGATAACTCTTATCTGAATGTTCATCCTTATGAAGAATGTGTTGTTGAGAGTCTTTGTGAAAATCATTTGCTGATTGGAAAAACTCTTGTTGAAGACCATATTGTGGATGAGGAAGAACAACAAGTAGATGTAGATACATATGATACTTTTTCAGATGTGTCTAATGGTAAAAATTCTAATAACAATAAGGGAATGTATTTATATTCATTCTTTCAAGATGATCATGAAACAAATGTCTCTGAATTTCAAATTTCAGAATTTTTTTCAAATCAACCTACATATAATGAATATGATGATGATATTGAAGTCCTAGATCCAGATGTCTATGATGTAGTAGGATTTGACCAATAGTTGCATGAAGACATTGAGTCCATTGTCCATGAGGAATCAGATCCTCTATATGACAACTATGTATCAAAAGGTAGCAAGGAAGGTGAAGATGAGCCTCTTGATTTTCATGATAATATTATTGTTTTGAATGTTGTTGTCCAAGGAACTTATGAGGAGATTCAAAATGACCCCGTTGCTTTTGATTGTGATAAAAAAAATGATCTTCTAAAGGATTATGGAGCAAAAATTTCAGAACAACAATTTTGTTCATGGCACCGTTGGGAGTTATGTCATGATTTTCATGACCCAATGGCTATTTACATAGAGTCCATGTTTCCACAATTTCAAAACATGGAAACATCTGGGATGAAAGTGGAATGCAACAGTAAGTATAAATTTCATATTACATGTCTGCTGAAAAAAATTCTGTTTTCCTGCATTTCTTCATTAAGCTACCAAAAAGAAGACCATTTTCTTAGTAAAATGATTACATGGCTGCATTGGAAATTCACTTACATATGATCAACATGATGTCAGCAGGTTATGAGAGTATGATGATTGAATAAGCTTGCATCTGAGCAATTTGTTTTCAGTTTATTGGTATGATCAATAATAAAGACTCCATAGCCCAATGGAAAGACTACTTGTAGTTATATGGTTGTTATTTTTGGATTGCAAGTAAAGGAATGGACGAACAAGGAAATAATTACAGTTAAAGTTGATGATGATTAGGGAGATAAAGGCATTGGTCAATAAGTTCTTAAAGTTTCATCATGAAACATTATCCGAAGAAGGAGCCAATGTTAGTCCTTGATCTTGTAACTGACTGATGAGAAATACCTTCACCTAGCCTATCCTTTCTTGCTTTCATTATACCCTATTTTGTTTTGATATGATTTTAAAGACTTGAATTAGCTTATGATTCCATGTTTTTGCATGTATTTTTGTTTGAAAAGTTTAAAGATATATAAGGGGTTAATCTTTCCAACGTCCTAAATCCTTTTCCCTCTTTTTAAATTTGAATTTAAATCAAAGGAAAAGGCACTACAAGAATAACACTATTCTTGTAGCGCTTGTGTAATCATGAGTTTTCATGCACCAATTTCGTGGGTACGTGACACATTCTACCCAATATCATTTCCTGAGAACCCACTGTCACTTATGATTCACATCAGATCATGGATGTGATGTTGTATTCATTCCAAAGATCGGGTTATGCGCCTTCATCATTCCTTTTGCAGGTTTACATAATATCATACAAATTCGCCTTTGGCCTATGTTATATATGTAGGTATTGGAAGTTTTGACTAAGCTCCTTTTCCAACGTATTTAAAGATGTAATTGCAAACAAATACCTTGCTTATAGTCGAAGCATTGAAAAGGATTAATCCCAGAAATTAAAAGTGATCCTAATCAACCTTATTTTCAGTCATCTCAGTCTAGTTCTTCTGAAGAAGCTAAGACACCTATCCAAGTTTTTGATAATCCTCTATTTTTAGAACCATGCTTTTCTGTTGATATAAAGGAAAATCCTTTGATCCCATCAGATCAAGACTATAAACTTGTATTAAATGAAGACTGGAAGGTGAACTACTGGATAAGATGCCATGGAGCATAGGGTACAAATAATATTGTATACCCTACTCATGTTTGACAAGTATTTTCAAGATGTTGGTTCGGGCCTTATTTATTATCTACATACAAATCAAGAGCAGGGAATCACAATTCAACATGCAGTCCTTGTTGGTATTATAATGCACCAGAATGAGCATGCAACAAATTTGTTAACATGATGGATGCAATTGTTGTAGGAAGATAAAGAAAAAGGGAAACACAAAGAAAAGTTCAAAAGAAGAAAGACATAAATCAAATACATGCATACTTTGTTTTTTTTCCCAGTTTTAGTCTCTATCTTCAATAGGTTTTTCTGAAATGATGGAAATGAATTCTTAGAAACCAAAAGAGGTTTTTGTTGGGAACGAGCCCCTTCACAAAAACCTCTCTCTATTTTTACACATCTATCATAGTTTAAGAGATTCAAATATATATTTGAGGCCTATTTTTCAGATATTTCACAATAAATGATTTCCTGTTTAGTGACCAATTTTGGGAGAGGTTTCAAAGCAGATGGAGATGAATTTTTGGAAACCAAAAGAGGTTTTTGTTGGAAACGAGCCCCTTCAAAAAAAACTCTCTCGGTTTTAACACAACTATCACATTTTGGGATATACAAATATATTATGGACCCTAGTTTTCAGGAATTTGCCAGATTTATCTTCCTAAAAAATCTCATGGACAACAATTGACAAGCCACCTCATCAATTCGACTTGGATATCAGATCTGATCTCCTCCTTGATTGTTTGAGACAAAAAACTAAATATAGATGAGGAGGTTTTCAGATCCATTTCTTTTGGATCTTGATAAATATGCATTCTTTCTATATAAACAGGGTAGAAGGAGAAGTTAAGGAGAGGGGATGTTGGTTGGTGTTTATTGAGGGAACTCTTTATCCATTTTGGAAAAAAATCTCTACTGCAAGGTGAATACATATTTCAAATTGGTACTAAATGCTAAGGACTTTTTGATTGTCAGATTCTTCTTTTCTGGTATACTCTTTATTCTTTTCTTACTTGAATGTATGTGGATCTACCGCAATGCATGGGATTTGTCTTTTATGAGTAAACCAATGAAGATTTTTCTGAATGCTTGTTCATACTTAAGATTTATGTTCAAGTATTTTAGTCTTGCATCTTGAATGATATTTTTGATGAGGAGTTTCATGTGTACGTGGACAGATTGAAAACTTGCACATTTCCTTTCCTCATTATTATGTTTATCTGATTCATTAAGTTGTCTACCATTTACTTAGCCTTTGAGATATATTCTTTGCTCTTCCTTTTTTGAGTTAAATAATTTATTACCCCTACCCAACCTACAACCAATTTCAAAACCTAAAAAATCATATTTACCTACAAAACCATTGCAATAACCTTGATGATGCCCTAACTTGCCCTCTTACAGTCAAGTGCAACTTTAGGGACTAACAAGATGTTTAAATCCGAGTCATTCATCTGCTGTTTTGTTTCCCATCCATGTCGACCATGCTTGTATCAATTATACTTGGTGATTCTCTCCTTCACATAATCTCTCAGTGTTTGTTTCGTGTCAATTAATGAGAGATACATTAAGGCCATCCTTCAATAGATCTCTTCCTATCGAATTCAACACATTATCTAAAAAAGGGATCTAGAAACTAGTTAGTACCTTGGAGCTTGCAGTCTTCAGTGTCAAGCCTCCTCACACTTGATAATGGGTTTACATCATTAACCCTCGAACAATCACTTCTACGAGTGTTCAACACCAGATTGATCGATCACTTCTACGTGTGTTCGACGCTAGATCCTCTATTCACACTCCCTAGATTGTACTAGGTACCTTGGGGCCCATTTTCATCATCGGTGGGTTCCCTAGGGTCTGCTAATGATAGACTTCAATGACCGGTAATCAAAAAATTTCTACCATGATCGACATCAACTCATCTTTTCACTTGTTGTAGAATCGTAACATTGGGGTTTGGGATGAAGACCTTGGGTTTGGGGCGACATCCTTACTTCACATCATCCCTCCCAAGTTGCAGTGGACTATATCACTTATATATGAGTACTTTGAATACTTTGGGGGCACTCTCCTCAGTGCTCATTGTCTTCCTGATGTATATGTTGTGACATAGATCCACATTATAGTTACTTGTGTCTATGATCTCATTGATGACATGGATCCACCATGTATTCTTTCATGGCCATGGTCTTGCATTTCATGTCATGAATCCACAATGTATTGTTTTGATTGCCATGCTTTGATACTCTTCAGAGTCTGGGTATGTATACCTTGGGGATGGTCTATATATGTGTTTATCCTTGGTGTTTGATTGCAACTAATCTTTGACCTCCTATCTTCTTTGATCTCTCCTCATGTTGCCTCACATTGGTGACAGTTTATTATAATGTGTTTTGTTTGTCCATTCCTTTTCTGACCTCACACATTAGGGGGCATCTATTATAGACTTAATTTACACCCTACAATGTCAAAAGGAATGCAGTAGAAGATGACAACTGAGACACACTCTTGTGCTAAGGATTCAATCAATTTTGTGGAGGGTCACTTGTCAATATATCAATGAAGAGTGACAGGTTACTAGTCTTATGTATGACAACCCACGACCATGTCACTGGTTGATCATGGACAACATGCAACCACCCTTATAATGTTCTAGATTCATGGAGTTTCAAAGAGGTAAGTGATGGATGAGTTGGTTCCCCATGAGCCTCGGAACTCATAACATTTGAGTCTCCACTAGTTTCTAGAAGATCTAGAAGCTCTACCAAGCCTCTTCCAGGAGTCTATATAAAGAAGGCCTATCCTGAGCATGAGGAGGAAGAATCACTCACAAATTTATGTTGCCAAAACATATAGGTGCTTATCCATTCTACATTAGTTTCAGTTAGGTTGCCTACCATGGTTTAAAAACTAAGGAGGACCAAGGAGCAAGGGGCAAGGAAGAGTGCATATACACCTAGAGGTAAAGTGCATTGATGTAATTATTTCATTTTGATATATAGATCATTGGTTTTCCCCTTTCATAATGTTCATGTTCAATGATATATGTTAGATTTGGTCTCACCTTGAATACATTAGGATAAATCTAGATAAATTTGTGATTTTCTAATGCTGGAGAAATTTGTATATTGGCATTGTTTGTCTCTTGTCTGCATGTATTAAGTTGAAGGAACTTGGAGTTGTATCTACAAGACTACACCGGGTGAGAAAACATGAGGATGAACTTCAAGGGAGAAGGTATGCCTCTTTACTATCTCTTAGCATAAAATAGGAAACACATTGTTTGGATCTAGGGAAATCCATAGAAGTCCATCCCAATGTCTGTCTAGGATCAATCGATAGATCCTAGGGAGATCTTACTATCCATATTGGTGAAATTTTCTTGGTAACACTTCTAGCTAAATGAATTGGAAAATGATTAGACATTGACAGTTCCCCACTTCCAGATTTCAACTCTCTTCCAATTCATTTTAGATGAACCATCTAACATCTAGTTTTGATGTTTTTTTCAGGCATATTTTTCATTGAAGCTAAAACCACGGCTTTCTGAAAGATCTAACATATCAACTTTTGCATTAGATTTTATTGCTTAGCTGGTATAGATATATAGACTTGTGATTGAGGGGAGGATGTTAGCCTATTGCTTACCTTAACACTCACTATTTCTTCATGTCACATTTAATTGTATTATTCATTTAAGATAATAGTTATTTATCCTCAAATGATGACTAAGTGAGTTAGTTAGGATTGCCTAGCCTAATCAGCATGCAAGGTTTTAGGATCTAGATCAAATCTCTCTACGAGGTTGCATCAACCATTGTACTATATATTTGTAGTATTGGAGGGATACAACTGAGTTGGCTTAAGACTTTTCTGTCATTCTCTTTTGTACATTTTAACATCTGCAACTTGATTCTATTGAGGAGTGTATGGACTTGTATTTTTCCATGTTATTCCACATGATTTTATAAACTTGCTCAAAATATTTCTAACATTAATCTACTCCATTATCAATCCTCAACCCTTATATTTTTTACTCTGTCTGGTTTTCTGTAACATCCTTAAACTCTTTGAATTTTTTGAAAACCTAAGATTTCTTGATTTGAATGTGTACATGTAGATGTTAAGTCCCCGAGCCTTCTTTTGAGGAAGCCTTCCCTTCTATGGAAGGGGCATTATCAAATCCCTTGCTTTTATAAACATTTTATTTTTATCTACAGTTTTTCTATAGTGCCTAGTTTTAGCACATTTCCTAGTAGATTATCTTGGAGATTTAGATCTACCTCTAGATTTGAATCCCCCCCAAAGACTTGTTTTTGTCTACAGGGCGATCTCTCATAAATAAGGCATCCCTAGTCATACTATCGATGGTTTTTCACCTCATCTCTTTTGATAATAGGGATGCAACCACATCATCAAGATTTAACTTGGTTGCATCACTCTCAATATCTACAACTAGGCTATCCTATGAATCTAGCAAAGAACATAGTAGACCAATGCACTTATCTTCTTCAAATATTTTAACATCAACATACAACAATTGACTTACCACATGTTAAATGCATTTAGGTGCTCTATCATGGAGTCGTCATCTTTCATGTTCAAGAGGCACAACTTCTTTTGAAGGAAATGTTTGTTTACCAAGGACTTATACTGATACAAATCCCTAACTTATCCCATGACACCTTGGTTGTTGTTTCTCTTGAGACATTCAATTACACTAAACTTGAAAGTCATAACTAGATCACACTATTTTCCTTCCTATCCAACTTCATATATTTTATCGCTTCTATGCTCATAGGTAAAATATCAAGGTCCAAACCAACCCATTGTTCTTTGTCTACAAGAAGGTCTTCCATCTTAAACTTGAAAGTCATAACTAGATCACATTATTTTTCTCCCTATCCAACTTCATCTATTTTATCACTTCTATTCTCATAGGTAAAATATCAAGGTCCAAACCAACCCATTGTTCTTTTTCTACATGAAGGGCTTCCATCTTGAGCTTCCAAAGTTGAAAGATATAACTATTAAATTTATCAATCTTTATTATTAAATCACTCCCCCTTCTCTTTGACACATGAATCATCAGTGTAAATTTTCCACTAAAATGGGGTTTATCATAGACCCAATATAAAAACGCTCTATCAAGAACAAGCTAAAGCCTGCTAACAAAGGTGTCCACTTGAAGCCAATAACCATTCCCTGATATTAAATGTAAGTTTTAAACCCTTTGAAGTGAAGTAATGCAAATAGATTCTTAAGAAAATAGAAAGTAAAATAATGGAACACACATAGAATACACAAAGATTTACCTTGGAAACTCTTAATTCGGAAAAGCAACAAAATGTAGAGCTACACCTCTATCTTCTTCATTGAATTAACTTGACCATTCACAAAACAATATTTAAATATTTTGCAACATCCAAAACCTTAACTCATTAACCCTAATTAAATTGTATACGCTAATCTATCAATCAATATTTGATTATGATGGGTTAAAAACCATTGGTTGAAAAAACCCTAAAACAATCCAAAAATGAACTAAAAACCCCAAAACAGTCCAACAATGAACAAAAAATCCCAAAACAATCCAAAAATGAACAAACCCACCCAATTTTTTTATTACAGATATTGGATTTGTGCTTGGAATAGTTTATGCCTCATGGATGAATGTATAGTCTAGATGCAAAGAATATAACACATCTCCAACACTATTGAATGCCCCACAAACCTCTTTCAACTCCAACGAGCTCTACCCCACAAGTTCATGTGAAAATGAAATGATAATGACCTCATTTTCCCACTTTATGTATGAAATTCATAGAGAGTGCAACACAAACAATGAGTTTGTATCACTTTTTTTCCCTGCCAAATCCCATGTATTTGCATCAAGTTAATATCACATAAACGACACAAATCCTGTATTTGTGTCCACTATTTCGACACAATTCTCTCATCATGTCATGCATACATCATTATTTTGTCGTATTGATGTCAATTTCAAATTGTTTTATATGAAATATGAAATATGAAATTAATAATAATTATACTTATTACTACAACAACAACAATTAGTATTATTATATTTTCAATATTATATGAAATAATAAAAATAATAAATATATATATACCAATAATAATATTTTAATTTAATATCACAATTGAGTTAGAATCCAAACTATAATATTTATAATAATATAATAATAATTGTAAAAAAATTACATTTGAAATATACGTGCAGCGAGATGTGCATGTAGAAGATGGGAACACTAAATTCATACGGGTCAAAATTTTTCAACAAATGCAAACAACTAAAAAACATCTCATGATGGACTCCACCTTAATATGAAAAACAAAGTAAATGCTCAGGTTGCCACTTTGGAAGGAACTTTAAAAGAATAGATAAAGATTTAGAGTAGGATACGTGGATGGGTAATGGAAAAATTCTTCATAGACGCTTAATATGGAAAACATAGAAAGTAAATAAGGAATCACAACAAAAGTGTAATCAGTCAACTTTTCCAACGTAGAGATAGGTTCATCATTAGGATAGTAAGAGTGGAAGAGAAATTAGTTGATCCTCGGTAATTGGTATGTGCGGAGATTTAAAAGAGTAGAAGCAAATTCAAAGCAGAATGTGCATATGGATATCGAGTAAAATTCTGTAGTGATAATAAAAAAAAACATGTATAGATGGGTAAAGAGTAAAATTCAGAGAAGCATATGTAAATGGGTAAAGGTTAAAATTATTTAATAACAATCGTAGTCCAAAATTATGGAACACAATCACATGAAAACTCTATAAATCAATTTCATAGAAATATATGCATATGCAAAATCCACTAGAAATAGTTTTAGTACAAGTTAGACTTATGAAATGTAGCCAAAATGTATTGAAGCAATCAGATCAGAGTATGAGATGCAGATAGATTACAAATAAATTGCATTACAAACAATATTAGAGAAATATAAATGTATTTAAAATGTTNGAAATAGTTTTAGTACAAGTTAGACTTATGAAATGTAGCCAAAATGTATTGAAGCAATCAGATCAGAGTATGAGATGCAGATAGATTACAAATAAATTGCATTACAAACAATATTAGAGAAATATAAATGTATTTAAAATGTTTCAATCAGATCAGAGTATGAGATGCAGATAGATTACAAATAAATTGCATTACAAACAATATTAGAGAAATATAAATGTATTTAAAATGTTCTCATTCAAGATTTGCAGTGTGTTATAAACCAAATCTATGTAAAATAGAAGTGGAGTAAGTAATGCATAAAAACATATTGCAATTGATTGATTTCCTAGTTCATTGAGGTGTAAACTAATTAAATATAATAATAATTATTAGCTAATAACTTTTTAGGAATAATTATATGTTTAGTTCTTATTTATGTATTTGCTAGGTTTTATTTATTAATTAATTGTTAAGCACTCACTAATATAATACACTTATCTATATAAGCGACCCTTAACATAAGTAATGCAATAGATTATGTCTACATTATAATTTCTTTGAGATATATGTATTTTTTTATTTTTAATATTTTTTTCCTAAAAAAAATAACTTTTTATATGTGTTATTTTATTTATTTTTCCTTAGAAACAAATCATAACTTTTTATTTATATTAAATAAAAGAGATTACATTATGAAAATTTTATTAGAACATTTCATGAGATTTGAGAAAATGATCCTCCCTATATTTAATAAGTTAACATAACAATAGGTGCACAAGCACCATCATAATTTAGTGAAAAAGAGAAACACAAAGAAATCTTGTTAGTGAAAAAGAGAAACACAAAGAAATCTTGTTAGTGAAAAAGAGAAACACAAAGAAATCTTGTTAGAAAACTAAAGATGTAAGAAATCCTTAATCTTGTTTTTTTTTTTTCCCTTTCTTCATCTTGACCTCAATCCACCCCTGAAGGTGGTTACACATAGATGAGTTGTAATTCAAAAACTTATTTTCCACAATTCATTGAAGATAATTGCTCCTTATCAGAGACAAAGTTATTCGATTTCGAAGGTCTCTTGATTCCTCTTGATGTTGCATAACTACTTTGATCCACGAGGGAGAAATAACTGTATCTTGGGCTTCCTCTTTAGCTTCCACAGGGGAAGTTATTTCCTTATTTGACACTTCTAGGCATGCAGTATTTGTAATGCCCCCATCCGCTTAGGAGTCATATGGGGAAATTCCACTAGCCTAATAAATTTCCTGTGGGATAAGGTGGAAAAGGATCTAGGGAACATGATCTGCCTAGGAAAACTTTATAAAATTTAAAGTGGATAAAGAGGGGGCATGGGTCCTAGGCTAATAAAAAGTCACTTTAAAATCATAAAGTGAGAAACCCACTAAAGCGACTTTAATTAAATAAAATAATAAAGGAGCAGGAAAAGACTCAAGTGAGTATTAAAAAGGGAAAATGAGGAGTCTCTCCTCATTCGATCATTTTTACAATTGAGAAAAAGAAAATTGGAGAGCTCTTAGAGAAATATACTAGGGTTTGGAAACCCTTCTTTGATTATTCGTTTCAGTGTTGCAACGATACACCCTAGCTAGTCTTGGGATCATAGTCATTCAAGTTTCGACATTGTGCTTACTTGTAGTTGAGTTAATTTGGTATAACTGGGTTCTTCTTTTATCGAGGAAAAATCTGTGAAGAAGCGCGAGTTTATGATGGAGAATATCAACTTTGCATAGGGGGTCAAGTTCTAACTGGAAGAGGGATGAGTTTCTATGGATGAGATAGAATTTTCTTTGACGAATCGTGGTACTGCTAAAGGGAGAGGTCATACTGTTGCTAAGGTGACATTTCTGATGGATAAAGGTCGAGTTTCCTCCTCTTTTTGGACTATTTTCATGTGCTAGGGATAACATACTCATTTCTAGCTGAGGTATGACTGTAAGGGGGACACATTGGCTGTAATAGAGGGTTGATTTTACCTCTGAGAGAAGTATATCCCTCTAATCATTGGTGATGCAACTTTGTGGGGCACACTTACGTTGAATAAATTCATTGCCTTGTCTCTATTGGACCGAGTTCATACTTGGGTCGAGTATCTTCCATCCCATGGATGAGTTATGTGAGAACTGGGTCGACTTGTTATCTACAAAATCACACAATTCTGCACTAATTTATGTGTACAAGTTGGGCTGATATATGGACATTCTAGGCCTGTGACTCAATGGAAATTTTTGTTGTTGTATTATCAACCACACACAATTAATATCATAATTTCAAGGTGGTCATCTACAAGAAATATATTTCAGGTTCCTCATTCCCTTACAGTGTATGGTTGTTGAATGTTTCCTTGTGTATTTATGATATTTAAATAAATGATTACATTAGTCATTTTTGCAGTAGTGTCATTGAACATTGTGAATCATAGGGGGTAATTGCTTACATACCATGGCATGATAATTGCATACAAACTGTTTGTCTTATTATCTGAACCACCAAATAAAGTAAACACTTCAACAATCAGTTGAGAAATCTCTATCAACGATGAAGAAAAATGAAATATCAGTACTTAGGAATACTATGGTGGTATCAAAGCATGTTCCTCGACAACTGTGAGGTTTGAGGGGCATCTTTGACTCAGATTTACGAGACCAGAAGACGAAAACAACATCACTTACATGAGACACAGGAACAAAGCACCATAACCCCCTCCCGAACATGAAGAGGGAGTGGTGTTGGGTGAAGAAGAAGTAGAAGAGGAAGCACATTCATGTTCAAATAAAAGGAAAGGATCCATGGGAGATGAAGACGATGCTAGAATTAGCAAACTATTTAATATTTTGAATGATTTGGCCAAGGGTCAAAAGGTGATGATGGATCTAATGGGGCAACTTGCGAGTAATTCCTTGGGGGGCCAAACTAAACAAAATCAAAATCGTGAAAGGGGCTCTATTCTCACACCACTATGCAAAGTCACCCTCACTTGTACACCAAGACATCCAAACCTACCATGCCACAATTATTGGGTAGTGATGCGGTAGGACATGGGACACATGTAGAGCAAGATGATACCTATGGGGAATATGTGGAGGAGTATAGAAGATTAGGGGATGATTTCCATTCAACTATGTCTTTTTCCGAGTTCCGCAACCTTAATAGCAGAAATAGGCCTAGAGGGGCTATGAGGGGCATGATACAAAACCCTAAGTTGCAGTGTCCACTTGGGAAAGTAACCATCCCAAACTTTGACGGGACCTCCAAATGTTATGCAAGATCTTGGGTGCAGAAGCTAGACACTTATTTTCAGCTCTAATAGATGACATAGGCATACATCGTTAAATTGGATACATTACATTCAGATGGTGATGCCCATGAGTGGTGGTACCAGGGGTTAGTGTCTTTGAGTCATGCATGAATAACATCCTACCTTGACTTCACCAAGAGGCTCATTGATTGATTTGACAAGAAAGATCCAGAGCTTCATTTTAGAGAGCTGACACAACTCAAGTAGAGAAGTAGCCCATAATCTTTCATATCAGAATTTCAAAGGCTCACAGTGATGGTCACCAATATATCAAAGGTGCGTCCGGTGATGTTATTTGTTGAGAGGTTATCTGAGCCCTTGTGGGGTTGGCTCAAGGATTGTAATCCTTCCACCCTACATGATGCATTCAGCAGGGCCAAGGACATGCATGATGCTATTCCTAAGAGGAGGTTTCCTCCTAAACCAACATAAGACCAAGGAGGCCAAACTATTTCAGAGGCAGTGGGATAGAAAGCCAAAGTTGGATAAGGAGACAAGGAGAGAGTTGAGAAAGAAAAATCTATGTTTAGTTGTCAGGAGCCTTGGGTACCAGGGCACAAGTGTTGAGGGAAGGACAAAGTAGGCAAGGCTCATTACATTGAGTTTTATTCTGACAATGACAGTGATGATGATGAGGAGGAAAGGAAGGTACAATAATAGGGACACCAGGCATCAAGTGAGGAGACATCACATGATCGGGATAAAAGTCCTGTTGTTGCATCCATGTCAAAACATCCTAGGTACCACACATTTAGAGTCAGAGGGGTCCTGCAGGGACCCAAGGTTACAATAGTGATTAATAGTGGGGCATCCCACAACTTTATAGATGCAACTATGGTGGATAGGAAAGAGATTCCAATGAAGGAGTTTGAGGGATTCACATTGATCATACCCGGTGGATATCAGATGGAGTGTACTAGATGGATCCCCAAGTTAAAAATAGCCATGGGGAATTATACATTGATAGATGATTTCTTTGTGGTGGATGTACCAAACAATAATGTGGTACTTAGAGTTCAGTGGCTATACTCCATTGGGAAATACACTACTGATCAAAGGACGATGGAGATGGAATTCACGGGTCCAGATGGAAAAAAGGTAGTCTTACGGGCCATGCACGAGTATCCGCCCAAGATAGTGTCATCTCACACTATGGAGGCAGTGATGTGACATGGATATTTAGAGTGGGCAGTTGAGTGCTACATTTTTGACAATGAGCCACCCGATCATCCTCGACAACATCCAGATGATCTTCAGGTCTTACTTCTTAAACATCAAAAATGTTTTTGGTGACATTCCTCCAGGCGTACCTCCAGAGATAGGATTTGAGCATGTTATAGAATTAGAAGAAGGGGTTCATGTAGTCATAACCAATCCTTAACGTCATCGCAAGATGTGCAAAGACAAGATCGAGAAAAATATCAAGGAGTTGTTGAAAATGGGTCACATTCGGCCTAGTTCTAGTGCTTTCTCCTCTTTAGTAGTGTTGGTCAAGAAAAAGGATGGTACCATGAGAAGGTGTATTGTTTACCGAACACTTAGCAAGAAAACCATAAAAAATAGGTATCCGATTCCGAGGATCGATGAGCTGATGGATGAGTTGAAGGGAGGAACATATTTTTTGAAGATTGATCTTCGTTTAGAAAACCATCAGATTAAAGTTCGGGAACAAGAAATTCCAAAGACTACCTTCCGATACCGTTATGGGCATTATGAGTTCCTAGTTATGCTGTTTGGGCTAACCAATGCTCCTGCTACATTCCAATTCTACATGAACCATGTGTTCAATAAGCAGTTGCGGAGATTTATGTTAGTATTCTTTGATGACATTCTCATTTATAGTAGGACTTGGGAGGAACACCTCCGACATCTTGACAAGATGTTGGGGGTTTTGGATGATCGAAAGCTCTATGAAAAAGAGTCTAAATGTGAGTTTGGCATGATTGATATGCTTTATTTGGGGCATGTGATTAGGGAAAACGATGTCCAGGTACACTAGGAGAAAATCAAGGCAATTATTGAGTGGCCTACCCCCAAAAATGTGACATAACTGAAAAGCTTCTTAGGCCTCTACACTTATTATAGAAAATTTGTTAAGGGGTTCTCACAGCTGATGACACCTCTTTCAGATCTCACTGAGAAGGGCACATTCAGTTGGATAGATGAGGTACATGAAAAATTTGAGAAGATGAAACAAATAATGAGTTCGTGTCCTGTACTAGCCTTACCAAGCTTCACTCATCCATTTGTGCTTTAGTGCGATGCTTCAAGTATAGGGATAAGAGTTGTATTGATGCAAAACAACCATCCCATTGCTTTTGAGAGCCACAAACTTAGGGAGTATGATCTGCATTACTCGATATATGACAAGGATATGTTGGCCATCATGCATGAATTGGCCAAATTCAGACAATACTTGGTGGGGAACAAGTTTGAAGGGAAGATAAATCATAACATCCTAAGATTCCTCATGGAGCATAAATAATTGAATGAGAGGAAATAGAAGTGGATTGGTAAAATTCAAGCATATGATTTTGAGATCGAGTATGTGAAGGGAAAGAACAATGTGGTGGCCGATGCCCTTTCTAGAGTACCATCCACTCTCTCCCTCATGGAGATTTCAGTTGACTGGAAAGTTCTTCTATTGGTAGAATACTCCAAGAACAAGTTTTCTTGTGAGATCCTTGATGGTCGGACCTAGGATGATAGGTACCGAAATCTAAAGGTAGGATCTTCCCCGATCTTCTTTACTACAAAGGCAGGATCTACCTATTACCAGAATATCAACTGAAGGACAAAATCATGGATGCAACACACAATTCACCATTTGCAGGACACCCTGGGTACTTGAAAACCTACAACAAGATCAGGGAAATATTTACATGGAAAGGCCTCAAGACAGATGTGTTGAAATTCGTTAGAGAATGCAACATCTACCAACAAAACAAAGTGGAGCATACTCTCCCGACCGGATTACTTCAACCACTTCCCATTCCAGAACAAAAATGGGAAAGCATCTCTATGGATTTCATCATAGGGTTGCCTCAGGTGCATGTAAAGGACTGTATTTATGTGGTAGTTGACAGTCTCATGAAGTTTGCACACTTATTTTCCATACCCTCCAGGTATTCGGCAACATAGGTAGTAGACCTGTTCTTTAGAGAGATATTTCAATTGCATGGGTTGCTGAAAACTATTGTCAATGACAGAGATAACAAGTTCACAAGAGGATTTTGGTAGGATCTGTTTAGGCTAGTCGAAAAAAATCTCACACCTAGCATGACCTATCATCGTTAGAATGATGGGTAGACCGAGATTGTGAATAAATGGCTTGAATTCTATCTGAGGAATTGTGTGTCGAGTTAGCATAAAGCCTAGATAAAATGGTTACACTTGGGAGAGCACTTCTACAACACCACCTATCACATGTCGATTGGGATGACACCTTTCCGAGCCTTGTATGGATATGATGCACCCACATTTATGGATCATATATTTGGACACATTAGGGAACCTAAGGCTAAGGATTGGATTCGGGGGAGCCAGAATATTCTACGAATCCTCAAGGATAATTTGCAGATGGCTCAGAATCAATAGAAGGTCTATGTTGACAGGCATTGGGTGGAGCATAGCCTTGAGGTAGGGAATTTGGTATACCTAAGACTGCAACCTTATAGGCAATCATCACTTAATAGGAAGGGGGAAAAAAATGAAACCCAAATTCTACGGACCCTATAGGATATCGAGGCGTATAGGAGAGGTGGCATATGAGCTAGAGCTTCTAAAGGGACACAAAATACATAATTTCTTCCATGTTTCTCTCAAGAAGGCCTTGGGGTAGCATATTAGCACTTCTACTTAATTACCACCACTGGATGAAGAATGGTAGTTGATTCTGGTTCCTGAGGAAATTTTGGATATAAAGGAGAGAAAGTTAAGGAACAAGACAATCAAAGAGTACCTGGTTAAATGGAAGGATTTTCCTATCGAGGATGCTACCCGAGAAGGAGAACAGGTGATCCGATATCCTAGATTGAAATTGCTCGTGGACAAGCAATCTTGGGCGGGTAGGATTGTAATGTCCCCATCCGCTTAGGAGTCATAAGGGGAAATTCCTCTAGCCTAATAAGGTTCCCATGGGCTAAGGTAGAAAATGAGCTAGGGAACATGATTCACCTAGGAAAAATTTATAAAAGTTAAAGTGGATAAAGATGGGACATGGGTTCTAGGATAATAAAAAGTCACTTTAAAATCATAAAGTGAGAAACCCACTAAAGTGAATTTAATAAAATAAAATAATAAAGGAGCAAGAAAAGACTCAAGTGAGTATTAAAAAGGAAAAATGAGTAGTCTCTCCTCTTTCGATCATTTTTACAATTGAGAAAAAGAAAATTGGAGAGCTCTCGGAGAAAGAGACTAGGGTTTGGAAACCCTTCTTTGATGACTGGTTTTGGTGTTGCAACAATACACCCTAGCTAGTCTCGGGATCATAATCATTCAGATTTTGAAATTGTGCTTACTTGCAATTGAGTTCATTTGGTATAGCTGGGATCTTCATTTATCAAGGAAAAATATGTGAAGAAGGGCAACTTTATGACGGAGAAGATCAACTTTGCACAGGGGAATGAGTTCTAACTGGAAGAGGGATGAGTTGCTGTGGAAAATACAAAATTTTCTTTGAGGAATCATGGTACTGCTAAAGGGAGAGGTCGTACTGCTACTGAGGCAACATTTGTGGTGGATAAAGGTCAAGTTTCCTCCTCTTTTGGGACTATCTTCATGCACTAGGGATAACATACTGATTTCTAGATGAGGTATGACTGTAAGGGGGATGCATTGGCTATAATAGAGGGTCGAGTTTACCTTTGAGAGAAGTATATCCCTCTAATCACTGGTGCTGCAACTTTGTGGGGCACACTTCTGTTGAATAGCTTCATTTCCTTTTTTGTGTTGGACTGAGTTCATACCTGGGTCGAGCATCTTCCATATTGTGGCTGAGTTATGTGAGCACTGTGTCAACTTGGTTATCTACAAAATCACACAAGTCTGCACTAATTTATGTGTACAATGTAGGCTGATATATGCACATTCCAAGCCTGTGACTCAATGGAAATTGCCGCTGTTGTATTATCAGTCCCACACATTTGATATCATAATTTCAAGGTGTTCATCTACACGAAATAAATATATTCCAGGTTCCTCATTCCCTTACAGTGTATGGTTGTTGAATGTTTCCTTGTGTATTTCTGATATTTAAATAAATAATTACATCAGTCATTTTTGCAGTAGTGTCATTGAACATTGTGAATCATAGGGGGTAATTGCTTACATACCATGGCATGATGATTGCATACAAATTGTTTGTCTTATTATTTGAACCACCAAACAAAGTAAATACTTCAATAGTCAGTTGAGAAATCTCTATCCGCGAAGAAGAAAAATGAAATATCAGTACTTAGGAATACTACAATATTGGCCTTCTCTAAATCTATTATTTGTTTTGATTGTTCATTTTGATCACCTTCGTCAACAAGCATTAGTTTCTCAAGAAATTTATAGTTTTTTGGTTTTGGTTTGAGCCCATTTTTCCATGGTGGATGAGCTCACGCATTAGGGAAAGTATCATTTAGATTTACTATTTGTTGACACATCCCACACCTAAATGATGTATTCTCGTAATCTAAGACCTAAGTTCATCTTAAATTTTCCTATTTAAGAATCATTTTGTTCGAAATATTGTTACTGAGGTCTATCTCAACACATATTTGAGAATAAGTGCACATGCCCACCATAGATATCTCAATATCTATTTTTATAATAGCTGCCCAACGTATTCCAAATATCCTCAAGAGTTGATAAATTCCAAAAAAGTAATGGTAGATTTGGGAGAGGGGCCCAAACTGACATTCTAAACACTAACATAGTGTTAAGGTCAAATTTTGGAAACCATAAGGTAATAAAATATAATTCTCTTCCCCAAACCTAGGGACTATCCTCAATTGCTTCCTAATAATCAACAAGATTATAAAACTAAAATAAAATAGCCTTTGGAACATAGAGATTTCTCACAATTATTTATCTAGGTATAGTGGATCCACTGGTACAAATTTGTTGAGGGAGGCCAATACCCATTAAATTTGCACATGATATATATTGTTTTAAATATCAAGTGTAGATTTGTGATCTCTGACACTAATACTTCCACCAATTACACCGCTTCCAATTTCTCCATGATATATGCTCTAGCTATGAGAGGAATCACTACAGATGGAGTGGGAATATTTGTTTCATACCACATCCTTAAAAAAAGGTTTGGAGGATGAAGATGCACCTTTTCCCACCACTCCTCCTCATATTCATAAAGCTAGAATGGGAGTTGAATCCTTACATATGCTATAGTTTTATAATATATCCTATTCCTCGATTTTTTTTCCCTTCAATTAGAAGCCATTTTTTTTCTACCAGAATCCACTTCATGAGATTCAACTTTTGCTTTATATCAACTAGATAATCTCCAAATTACACCCATGTAGGCACAATTTCCTTAGGCACACCATGTAGCATGAAAATTTTCCTTATACAAATATCTACAATGTTGGTTTCCTTGTGAGTTAGCTTCCTTGGAATAAAATGAGCAACTTTAGTTAGCTTATCCACCACCACCATGATGGAATCATGCCGCTTCACTGATGTAGCTTGGTGATGAAATCAATTGTCACAAATTCCCATTTCCACTGAAGAATTAGAAATTCCTGTAGCAATCTAGCTGGATGGCTATGCTCAACCTTGACCTTGAATTGACATCCTAAGCATCTAGCTATATAATCAACCATATCTTTTTTCATACCTAGACAAAAATATTGTCTCTTTATAGCTGCAAATATTTTCTGGTAACTTGGGTGCCTAACATAAGGCACATTATGCATTTCTCTCAGCACCATACTTTTCTTCTCATGATATCTAGGCACATATACTTTACCATTGTACATGAGGATTCGATCCTCTCTCAACTCATAATCTTGAATTTTCCATGGAAAATTACCTTGCTATAATTTTTCTTTTGTCTCCATATAATGCTGATTTGATTTTGCATCTTCCAAAATTCTATCTTTCAAATATGATTTGTACATGCTATTGGCTGTAGCATGCACCTCATGCACCCTCCTGCTGAGTGCATCAATGACCTTGTTCTCCTTTCCTTTGATATGGTTTATATCAAATTCATACTCATTGAGGAATTCTAGCCATGTAGTTTGTCTGGCATTCAAAATTGGTTGTCTAAATAAATATTTCAGACCACTATGGTCTGTCCTCACCTCTAATATTTTTCCCATGAGATAATTCCTCCACATATTCAATGTTATGTTCCAAAGAACTGAATACAAAATCACCACAATAGATATAGAAGAACAATATACAAAATCTCTTTTATTACTATCAAACCCTTAGGGTAGGGAAACACCATACAATGGATCCTATTATGGAAGGGATCCTCTCTTGTTCACTTGCCTCTTTGAGGGGGAAACCTCCTAATGAGCTTCAACTCCAAATACAATACTTCTCTTCATATCTCATTACATTGCTTGAACTCCTTTATATAGTGCTACCATCACCTAATAACATTCTAGAGGAGGAATCTTCTAGAAGTAGAACCTTCTAAGAAGTCCTATTACATTTATTATATCTAACTACCTATTTATTATATCTAATTACCATAGTGGGCCTTATTTAATAATATAGTGGACCTAGTCCATCTTACATTGAATGACCTCCACTATTATCACTATGGGCCCTCTGAGCCCCTACACTACCTCTCTAGCTACCTAACATTCCATCCCCCTTATGAAAGCGTTGTCCTCAACTCTTGATGTACAACCATATACCAGGGTCCTATGGATAACTGTGGACCATAGTGGTGAAGCAGACTAGAGAACTAGGGTCCCATTGAGAAATGGAAGCCACCATGCTGAAGTAGTCCAACCGACATTATAAACTAGGGTCCCATGTCCAATTTCTCATGTGAACTCCACACAAAAGATATCAGCACCCAATAACCAATTGAAAATGATGCTCCCAATATTGACACCTATCATGTGGATCCAAATAAGAATATCCATCCACATAGTGGGAAAGGGTCAAAGATGAATCTAAAAGGAACAATACCATTGTAGAATATGCATGTTGGACACTGGTAATCATAACTAGCTTCTGATGTGTCACATTGATGTGCTCTATAGAAGGTGGAGTAGAGTCATCAAATAAAAGATGGAAGTGGTTGTCATCCTAGAAATGAAAACTATCCATATACCAATCATTACAATCAGCCTCAAAATCATACCAAGAATATATTTCTTGAGTATATTCATCCCTGATGTCTGCCATAAGAAATCTCTCCTACATGCTATCCAATGAATCTTGAATACTATGAAAACTATCATTGAGACCATCTACAAGGTCATGCAATCTGTCATGCAATATGCCACACAATGTGTCATACAATTGAGATTTGAATGCTTCAATAATTTGTAGAATTTCTTTGAGGGTTTGAGAGGAAATAGCCATCTGAGCACCCTATTAAAATTTATGAACTTTGCAGTCCTGCCGCCGTCACGAAAAAACCCAAAAAATAGAACAATAAATTACTTCAGAAAATCACGGCTTTTTCCAGAAAAACACTGAAAAACTGTTGAATTTAAAATGTTCATAACTTTACTTCTCGGACTCCGTTTCAGCTGATTTGTTTTTTGAAATTGGGTATTTTTCCAAGAGGAATTAAAATACCCAATTTATTTTTCCAAATTCATCTCATAAAGTTTCAGATCTGAACTTGAAGTGCGCCGCCCTCTTTTTCTTCCCTAGAAAAATTCTACAAAAAAGAGCAAAAATTTCTTCCCTTCTTTGGCCAAGGAAAGTGATCTGATACCACTTGTTATGTTCCAAAGAAATGAATACAAAAGCACCACAATAGATATCGAAGAACAATATTCAAAATCTCTTTTATTACTATCAAACCCTTAAGGTAGGGCAACACCATACAATGAATCCTATTATGGAAGAGATCCTCTCTTGTTCATTTGCCTCTTCGAGGGGGAAACCTCCTAATGAGCTTCATCTCCAAATACAATACTTATCTTCATATCTCATTACATTGCTTGAACCCCTTTATATAGTTCTACCATCACCTATGAAAATTCTAGAGGAGTAATCTTCTAGAAGTAGAACCTTCTAAGAAGTCCTATTACATTTATTATATCTAACTACCATAGTGGGCCTTATTTAATAATATAGTGGACCTAGACCACCATACATTGAATGGCCTCCACTATTATCACTATGGGCACTCTACTCCCCCCACTACCTCTTTAGCTACCTAACATTCAAGGTATGAACTATGGTTGCCAATTTTAAATCATGAGTGGTTT
The DNA here is from genome assembly GCA_009831015.1 of Picea engelmannii. Taxonomy (NCBI): domain Eukaryota; kingdom Viridiplantae; phylum Streptophyta; class Pinopsida; order Pinales; family Pinaceae; genus Picea; species Picea engelmannii. The sequence continues at coordinate 134,005 of ML810975.1, forward strand.
AGTGTCTTTGATGTTCCTTGAGCTTCCTTGATTCATAGAAAATCACATGCCCATTTTGGGAAAGGACTCCACCAGGCCCTTCCTTGCATGCATCGGTGCACACAATGAATTCTTTATTAGGATAAAAAATTCTTAATATTGGTGCACTTGTCAATAAGTTCTTCAAGTGTTGAAAACTATTTTCACAATCAGAGGTCCATTCAAATCTCACACCCTTCTTTTGCAAATAAGTGATTGGGTGTGTAATAATTGAGAAACCTTCAATAAATATTCTATAGTAACCTACAATTCCTATGAATGATCTCACCTTTGATACATTCCTTGGTACTATCTATCCCTCAAAGGGTTTTATATTTTCAAGATCCACTACCATCCCTTCTTCTAAAATTATATGGCCCAAATAATGTATTTGCCTCTGGTAAAATGAGCACTTGTTCATCTTTGCATACAATTGATGCTCTCTCAATACTTGTAGCATGATTCTCAAGTGCCTCTCATGATATTATTTATACTTGGAGTAGATAAGTATGTCATCCAAGGAGACAACGAGAAACTTGTCCAAGTAATTTATGAAAATACCATTTATTAAAAACATGAAGACAACTAGTGCATTTGACCACTCGAATGGCACCACCGTAAATTCATAATGACCACACCTTATTTTGAATGTCGTCTTGCTGATATATTCTTATTTAATTCTCACTTGATGATAGCTTGACCTTAGGTCAATATTGGATAATATCTTTGCATCTTTCAGCTTATCAAAAAGATAATCTATCCTTGGAAAATGATGCTTGTTCTTCAGAGTCACCTTATTCAACTGCTTGAAATCAATGCATATCCTCAAGGTACCATCCTTTTTTTTCACAAATAACGCTGGGGCACCCCAAGGTGACACACTTGGGCATATATGCCCCTTCTTCAAAATATCTTAAAGTTTCATTTACAATTTCTTCAACTCTAGTGTACTCATCGTATAACGTATTTTGGACACCGGGGTTGCTCCACGTATCAAATTAATAGAGAAATCAATATATTTCTTTGGTGGAAACCCCAATATTTCTCTAAAAACATCCTAATTTTTTTTTAGTACTGCATAGTATTCAATGCATAGTCTCTTCCATATGCACTTCAAATATTTCACACCCTTTCCTGAAGCTTCTTTTCAGCTGCAAGGCTAAAATTTCTCTGATACTTACTACCCTTGGAATACCTATAACTATTATCAAGTTCCCTTCTTCATCCAAAAAAGTAAATGCTTTATTTTAGTAAACTAGGACAACATGATGCTTGTCCAACCAATTCATACCAATTAGGCAATCATATGAACCCAAAGGTATGATATTCAAATCTGCCTTTGCGATAAGTCCATTAATGTTCATTGGACATTCCTTAGCCAACTCATTAGATATTCTTTTATCTCTTGTGGCTAGTTGAACCAACCAAGATTTCTCAAGTTTACTTCTTGGAAAATGAAATCTTTCCACCAACTTAGGATCTATATAACTATGACTAGCTCTTGAATCAGTCAAAATAGTTATCGGTTGATCATTGATCTTACCTTCCACTTTAATCATACGAGGTTGAAATTCAACTTGGTTGTTGTTCAAGGCTACATAGATCCTTCGCATGCATTTTCCCATGTAGTCAACTATATCATCCTTCTGTACATTACAAACAATCTTCACTCTTTCACCTCTATGAGGGTAACATCTGTACATGTGATCTCCCTCACAACCCCAACATTTAATAGGCTGCTGCCTTGACCTTTTTCACAATGTTTTTGTCATTATGGGTTCATTTTGAGTTGGATACCCCTAAGAATTATTCTTGAAGAATGATGTCTTGTAAATTTTATTCATCTGCTTGATCTTACCTTTCTTTTTGTCTTCCCAAGCTTTTTGGAAATTTGGTCTTCCTCTATGCCGATCAAAGAGGCACTTGGCTCTCCTTATTGCTTCCTCCAATGTCTTGGAATCATCATATTGTATTTTATCACTGAATAATGAAGGTAGTCCACTCATGAATATTTGAATCTTGACCTGCTCATCCTTGATGAAGTTAACATAACTCAACAATTCTAAATATCTATGTTCATACTCATCCATGGTCATACTCCCAAGCTTGAGTTCAAAGAACTCCTTCATATTTATATCACAATAACTCTTGGAAAATTATTTCTTTTGAAAATAATTTTTGAATTGCCTCCAAGTGATCTTCTTCTCATTAATGTGTTGTACTTGTATGAGCTAGTCCCACCACATTGATGTTTTTCCCTTCATCTGGTAAATTGCAATTCTCCCTTTTGAGTGTGAGGAATAATTGTGTGACTAAAAATACTTCCTCATCCCCAAAAACCAAGCCTTTTCATCCTCATATTTCTTGTGTTCACCATCGAAGGTTGAAGGTTTTATTTTCTTGAACTCCCCTTGTAATTCATCCACTCTAGATATTCTTTTATACTTTCTGATCGAAGATAAACTAGGACTGCTTTTTTCTCTCTTATCTGAGTGTCTTGGTGAGTGGTGATGATGTATACCAACACTTCTAAATTCTCCCCTTTTTGCATGATATCCATGACTCATTGACTTACTTGTTTCTATCTCCTTATCCACCTTCTTCTCTATCTTGTCCAAGCTCTGCAACAACCTAATTTTGATTCCATTTTGATGCTCTTGGGATCTCATAAGATTCTCATTATCAACATTATAGCTCAAAACATCTCTTTGTATATTTTTTATTGTCTCTACCAAATTCATGATTTCCTCTTTTCCTTCTCCATGCCTATTTGATTCTATCCTAACACTACCCATGTTGACATACAACCCCTTGACTTCATCTCCATGGATATAAGTTCTCTGTGCATATTCCATGTCTCTAGTCTCTCTATGATGATTTTGAATTGTTCTATTTGTGCTCTTTGTTGGAGATATTACACACTCACCTAGGTAATTATTTTCCTAAGTTTGTTAGTCCAATGCTGAGAACGTTTCCTTATATGAGAATGTCCTCTCTAGAGAATGTTCCCCTACAAAATAGTGTGCTCCTCTTCAGTTTAGAGTCAATTACACTTAATTACACTCAGTTAGACTAGTGGAAGCCACTCATGCATGACAACCTTGTTTTTATCACAACAGTTGCATGCATTTCTCTCACTTTCACACGCGTGAATCAATTAATTGATGATTGCATGGATCAATTAACTAGGACTAGGTGGCAGATTACTTCAGCTTCTGTTAGTGAGCGTTTATATCTCTATAGATCACTACTATTTTGAATTAGTTACTCATGTAGACTGTATCTATTGTGATTTATTCACTCTTTGAGTGTGGAATACAATGAATACAATTCTATTAATTCTTTTCTCTCATCTCTTCTCTCCTTCTCTCAATTTGCAAGTTTTGTAGAAATTGTTGTTAGCTAGATTCTCCATGCAGGTTTCACCACAATTATACATGGTATCATGGCCCATAGGTTATTAGGAGTAAGACACATAGGTATCTTATTTGCAAGTCTAGAAGGGAGATGCAGTCAGAAAAGATGGATTATTCACCAACAATACTTCTCACGCCTCATAACTACTTCGAGTGGAAGCAAAAAATTCTGCATTAGCTCAGATGTAGAGGCTTGTACCTAATAACCATGGAAACACAGGTAGAGCTTGATTCTGTTGATGAGAAAAATGATTTTCTCAGCACACAATACATGGCTCTTGTATTTATTTGCCTGTCTATTTCTCCCGAACTACAATATCGTGTAGAGGAAGAATCACTCTCAACTTTGAATGAACTATGGACCAGATTGGAGGTTCTATTCGGGAATAAATAATATTGTGAAGATTTCATGCAGGATATTGAAAAGATAGAGCGAGAAGAAAAGCTATCGGAAGATCAACCCTCTCATTCTGAAGACCCTTCTACACAAATATCTGCACATCTTTTTGTTCCATTCATTGGAGATGATATCTACTCCATTTCAGATATGCTTTCTAAATCACATGTGAAATATATCATGTATGCATCTCAAGAGTCACATGCAAACACTTTTGCATGTGCCATGCATGCATCTCAGGAACCACATGCATGTGCCATGCATGCATCTCACAAGCCAAAAATGAGGCCTCACACTTCAGATTCACTTATGAGACTTTTTGAGCAGAATTTGTTGAAAAAAATTGGATATTTGAATTTCTCTTAGAAGAATGTCCAATTTCAAAAAACAATTATCTGAAATAGAGTTTAGGAAGTGAAGTTATGAGCATTTTAAAATTAGTAAATTTTCAGCATTTTTCCAGAAACGAATGCACAATTTACAAAGTTTCATCCAAACATCACATGGTATGGTATTTGGATATTATTATTTACAATAAGAGAAAGTGGATATATGCATAAATTTCATTGGTGCATCTACTTCATCAGATCCATACAAACATCTAACTCTTCAAAAAAATCTTCATCGAGCTTAAACTTTCACATTTGCAAGGTCTCATTGGAGTGAAGGACATAGTTGCTTAGCAACTGCTTTTGTTCCTTCTCATCTTTTGATGCATTGAACATTGAGGGGGGATTTTTCCCATGAGGTTTTCCCTCTTTCCTCCATTTTTTCAGTGTTTCATTCTTAGACGCATTGTACAATGGGTACCTAACATGACCTTGGTTTCTGAGACCCATTCTTTATGTTCACCCTCGTAGTGTCTAGGGGGGTGTTGGAGATATTACACACTCACCTAGGCAATTATTTTCCTAAGGTTGATAGTCTAATGTTGAGAACACTTCCTTAGATGAGAATATTCTCTCTAGAGAATATTCCCCTACAAAATAGGGCACTCCTCTTCAGTTCAAAGTCAATTATACTAAGCTACACTCAATTAGATGAGTGGAAGTCACTCATGCATGGAAACCTTAGTTTATGACCATCAGTTGCATGTGTTTCTCTCACTTCTACACGTGTGACTCAATTAACCGATGATTGCATGGATCAATTAACTAGGACTAGGTGACATATTACTTCAGTTTATGTCAGTGAGTGTCTAGATCTCTCTAGATCACTACTATGGCGTGTTACTTACTCATGTAGACTATATCTATTGTAAATTATTCACTCTTTCAATGTGGAATATAGTGAATACAATTCTATTGATTCTTTTCTCTCATATCTTCTCTCATTCTCTCAATTTGAAAGCTTTGTAGGAGTTGTTGTTAGTTGTATTCTTTGTGCAGGTTTCACCACAATTCTACACCCTTAACTCTACAAAATGTGCATGCGATAGGATTTGTTAGACCACAATAATTTAACAAATCTATTAAATTATGCACCATTCTGCCTTTAAGTGCACCATAAATATTCTTTTTGTTTGATTGTAAATTATACTAATAAATTCACATTTATGGATGAATATATGGATTCCTCTATCCAAAAACTTTCCAATGACTACTTTCTTGCTCAATTCTGAGCATTGAGCATAAATTCATAGTCATTTGATCATTACCTATTTACTCCTTTTGTACACTTTTTGACCAGGTGTAATTTTAGCTATGTTCATGCATCCTTACACCTGCTCCTTTGGAAATTTAACAGAATCTCAATTGGGTTTATTCATGATCACATTTTGAACAATCTGTCCAATTTTCACTTTCATCCAAGCTCCGGGATCCTAGTTACAACATGCTGAAGTTTTGGCTATTTTCCTCTTTTAGTACTAATTGCTACATGAATCTTCCCTCTCTTCCTGTGCACTTCTAGGTACCTAGACATCCAATATGGCTTGATGTCTATCATATATGGCTCTAGATATTTCCATAAACTGCTCTTGTGCCCCAAACTAGTTTTTGAGCAGGAAGTTATGGACTCTCGAAGTAAATTGGTGCCTAATTTTTACCTTGCATTGTTTATCTTGTAGCTTCCTCTTATAAGTTCCATTTTATGAACATATTATCTCGTTGGAAATATCTCCTAGAGATATTTCATTTAAGCTATAGAGATAAATTATTACAAAGTTACACTTTCGTACACTCTATTCTTTTGTTTTTTGTTTGTCTAAAAACGTTGTTCAGTCCTTAAAAAATGGCCTGCAAAAAGTTGACCTGGAAATCACTATAATTTTTAGAGAAATTTATATGTTTTCTATTGATTGAGCTATTGATATCGTGTACTAGATCAACCTGGCACCCTAAGATGATGCCAAGTCAACCTCCTGGATCGCCCGACCTTTCCTCGTCAACCTTCAACCCTTCTCTTACTTCCTTCTCCTTCTCCCATATCCACACGATGCACATTCCCTTACCTTTGGAGCCCCACAACACGTGTTTTCACATGGTACGCTTTTACTGGTCGTGGGGATGGGCAGGCCCCATCCCACAACCATTTTCCCTAGCACATGCACTTGCTCGTCCCTCTAATCAGACGGTGGAGGATCAATATGGATCAATGACCGCGATTGTATTTCGGCCTGCCCAAATGGTTGACCGCTAACATAGGGGTTGGGGGTCTGAAATATGGATATTGTTGAATTACTGAGAGGGGGGTGAATCAATAATAGATAAATTTAATCATTTTTAACCATAAAATGCAAGTGTTATATCAGTGTAGCATTATCATCCAATAATTTCAGAGTAAATAAACAATGAACAAATGAACAATCATACACATACACAATACACCAGTGTTTTTATGTGGAAACCCAAAGCGAAAGAAAACCACATAATGATTTTTATTATATGTCTTGAAGAATTAAATTCATTGGAAGCATCAAGTTCCTTTGTTTTCCAACTACAACTGGAAGGAGGCTCCAACCCCCTAGTTTCTCAGGCTACAACCCGAGGGAAGCTCCAACTCCCCAATTCTCTGGCTACAACCCCCTAAGTTCTATGACTACAACTGGAAGGTGGCTAAAACCACCTGTCCTTGCCCCATCCAACCGCCCTAAAATATAAATGCCAAATGTAGACAACCTGTCACTGTCACTAAATCAACCATTTCCACTGTCAACCTGTACCAATAACTTGTAACAACCTGTACCAATCAACTTGCACCAAACAACCTGTACCAATAACCTGAACCAACATGTACAATGCATCAACCATGCATCAACATTGACTCATCAATATGTACCAAAATCATCAACTGTACACCTCATGTATGTGCCAACTCATCAACTACTTGTCTCAACCATGTACCCAACTTGTATCTCAACCATATACCAAAGACATACACCAATATAACCATCAAAATTTATCTAACAATTCATCACTCTATCCATAAACCAAATACCATAAACCCTTACATCAAACCATGTGCCACAATCTCACTGTTATGTAGTCTCAAGCTAAACCAACAACTTCAGCAACACATCACAACCAAAAGATCAATACCCATATGCCAAATACCAACAACAAAATATCAACTGTATCCCTCAATAAATATGATATATGTAGCAATACTGAACATCCAATACCATCTCAAGAGCTAAACCCTAGCTCACAAAACATACCTCAAACAAGATGTGCCACATCTCTCATAAATAGACCCCAACCATGTTGCTGCCGCGATTTTTATGCCGCACATTTTCTTTCGCAATTTTTCTGCGACACCTTTTCTGCCGTGATTTTTCTGCTGTAGTTTTTGTGCTGCACTTTTTCTACCGCGATTTTTCTGCCACACTTTTTCTACCGCACTTTTTCTGTAGCGATTTTTTCTGTTGCACTTTTTTTGCCGCACTTTTTCTGCTGCAAATTTTCTCTATCAATAATACCTGCCCAAACAACCTTTCACAAAAATAGTTATTCAATGATATTCAAGTGTGATTAAATGAGAGAGATTTTCCTCTTATTTATACTTTCATGTAACATTACACTTTCCTTATTTTAGGGAGTTCTCCATTTACTTTATTATTTAAATAATTTCTTTTTCAAACACTTAACTTTTGGGGGCTTCTATATGACTCATGAGGGTTCTTCAACTTCATATAGTCATAACTCTCTAACCGTGAGGATTTATGTGATGTTCCACATACCACCGGATATGGCATGACAAACACTATCCATCTAGGATAGTTTCACTAAAAAATTCATTGACCTTCATCTCATTATTCCACAACTAAGCATGGTTTCTCTAACCATACTTCTAGGATAACTCAATCCACAAAGCGTCTTCCCGTGAGGGCTTTCACCATAAGGGGACCACTTTGGATTTCATCCATCTGTACTTCTTATCAACCATGAAAATACAATAATGATTCATCTTTACATCAAACAAAATTTGGTCCATTATCCAAACCTTTGTGCTACCGGGCTTTCTTCAAGGGTTGACATCAATGACAACCAATCTTAATCAACAATCTCCTCCTTTGGCATTGATGGCAACACTCTGATGCAATACTGAAATCATATCACTCATGCTCCCCCTGGAACCATGCCTCTCTCCTCTGCATCTCTGTGACCATTTCTCCCCCTAGAACCATGCCTCTGTCCTCTACATTTGATAAATCTCTCCCCCTTTGTCATCAATGGAAAAGGTATCTTTCCATCCGGGGTTTCTCCCCTGACTGAACTGTCCTCTTTATGGTGCTTCCTCGTGTACATATAAGACATATAAGATAATCATTCAAAAGCATTCATTTTGGAGTAGAAATAACTCCGAGTCTCTGGCGAAGATACTCAAAGGCTTCCCGTGGAAGTGGTTTTGTAAATATGTCTGCTACTTGTTATTATGTGGCCACATACTCAACTCTAATGTTTTTTTCTGCAACCTGTTCCTGTAGAAAGTGATACTTGATTGGAATATTCTCTGTCTTGGAGTGCATCACCGAGTTATTTGAGATACTGATGGTGCTTGTATTATCACAATAGATTGAAATGGGCTCATCATACTCAACCTGTATATCTGTCAGAGTTTGTTTCATCCAAAGAACCTGTGTACAACATGCTGTTGCTGCAATATACTCTGCCTCAGCTGTAGATAAATATACTGATGATTGTTTCTTTCTTAGTCATGATGTTGAACACTCACCTAATTAGAACGCTGCTCCACTGGTTCTTCGTCGGTCATTAATACAACCTGCCCAATCTGCATCTGTGTAGGAAATAAGTGATAGATCCTTTCCTTTTGGATACCATAATCCAAACTCTTATGTTCCTTTGAGATATATGAAAATCCTCTCCACTGCTAATACATGTGATTCCTTTGGTGCTGCTTGAAATCGTGCCACATGTTCAACTATCTGCATTACATATGGTCTGGATGCTGTCACATATAGTAGGCTACCAATCATTGACTTGTATTGCCTCTGATCTATAGACTTTGAATCATCATCTTTTCTTAACTTGCAACTGGTTTGCATGGGGCTGATAAATAGTTTGCAATCTTCCATTCTGAACCTCTTAAGCATTTCTATGATATACTTGGTTTGAAAAATAAAAAGTCCTTGGTGGATTTGACATATCTAAAGTCCCAGAAAGAAAGATTGTTCTCCAAGTAATGACATTTCGAATTCATTTTGCATATCCTTTGCAAATTTCTGGCTTAACTTGTCATCATCAATACCAAAAATAATATCATCAACATAAACTTCAGTTAATAAAATACTATCTTGACTTACCTTGATGTAGAGGTTGCTGTTTGCACTTCCTTTTCTGAACCCCGCCTGCTGTAGATATTTATCCAGTCTAGAGTACCATGCTCTAGGAGCATGTTTTATACCATACAAGGCCTTCTTTAATTTACACACATAATCTACGTTCTCTAACAACTGAAATCCTTCTAGTTGTTTAATGTAGACCTCTTCTTCAAGTTCCCCATTCAAAAAAGTTGATTTTACGTCCATCTGATACACTTTAATATTTTTGGAGCATGCATAAGCTAAAATCAATCGGATTGCTTCCATTCTGGAAACTAGGGAAAATGTCTCTTCAAATTCGATTCCTTCAACTTGTGCATATCCTTTACATACCAATCTAGCTTTGTTCATTGTAACCTGTCCATCTTCATTCGATTTATTCCTGTATACCCACTTTGTGCCGATCACATTCTTATCCTTTGGTCTTGGAACCAATTCCCAATTCCCAAGTGTCATTTTTCTTTATTTGATCCAATTCTTCATCCATGGACTTATTCCAAAATTCATCCTTGCTGGCCTCCTCAAAATAGGTTGGTTCAATCATAGATGAGAGTGCTAGGTGTGTTTGTTCTGGTGAACAGATTCTTCTTCTAGTCTCAAGTCCTGCATCTTTGTGTCTGATAATCTGATCTGAAGGATGATTCTTCTGTACTGGTCTGCTAGGTGTCTTTGGAGACACTTACTGAACTTTCTCTTCTGCTTCTGTCAGATCTTCTTCATCTTCCCCTTCTACTTCATTTTCATCTTCTGCTTCTTCTTTGTAAAGTTGTTCCATTGATTCATTTTCTTTTTCCTTTAATTCTTGTCTACCTGTTTCATCAATTGTTACGTTGAAGCTTTCCACAACTTTGTTCAATCTCAGGTTGTAACACTTGTATGCTTTCCTTGTACTTGAGTAACCAACAAGTACTCCTTTGTCCACACGAGAGTCAAATTTTCCCATTCTTCCATCTTCTCTTTTGATGTAGCATTTGCTCCCAAAAACTCTGAAGTGCTTCACATTTGCTGGTCTTCCTTTCCTTAGCTTGTAGGGAGTTTTGTCAGTGTTGTTTTTGAGCATTACTCTATTTTGAATGTGAACTGTTGTATGCACTGCCCGTTCCCAAAAAATATCTGTCAATTTGGAATCCATTAGCATTGTTCGAGCCATTTCCTGTACTGTCATGTTCTTTCTTTCAACAACTCCATTATGTTGAGGTGTTCTGGCAACAAAGAATTTCCTTTTTATTCCATGACTGCTGCAGTAGTCCATAAATTCCTTTTAAGTGAATTCTCCTCCATTATCAGATCTCAAGCATTTGATTTTTGAATCCATTTCATTTTCAACCATTTCCTTGCAGATCTTGAAGTTTTCAAAATCTTTTGACTTATTCTTGAGAAAGCAAACTACAATCATTCTTGTATAATCATCAACTAATAATATAAAGTATTTCTCACCTTTTAAACCCTTTGTTGTAGTTGGTCCATTTAGATTAGTATGCACAATTTCTAGTGGTCTTGTCGTTGAATATTCCTTTGATTTGAATTTGGTCTTTGTTTTCTTTCCTTGTTGACAATGCTTGCATAAAGTGTTGGTTGGTTTCGTGATCTAGGGCATTTCTCCGACTGCTTCTCTTTTGCAGAATTTGACAAGGTTATCAAAATTTTTGTGACCCATTCTTCTGTGCCATAGACAAATTTCATCTTCCTTTCCTAGACAACACTTTTCATTTCCAATTTCACTTAACACATATATGTTGCTTGAAGTTCTCGCAACTGTAGCAGTCAATTTTCCTGAACCTTCTTTTCTTATCTCACACTTTTGTGAATCAAAAGTAACTTTATGACCTTGGTCACACATTTGACTTACACTTAGAAGATTATGTTTTATATATTCTACTAGTAGAACATTTTCTGCCTTTGTATTCTTGTTCTTAATTCTTACTGTGCCTTTTCCAATGATTTTAGCTGAATCATCATTTCCGAAGGAGACTGATCCATCTCTTTCCTTTCTTAAAGTAAGAAACCTATCTCTATCACCTTTCATGTGTTTTGAAAAACCACTGTCAACATACCAACCACATTTATTCCACTTAGCTTGTAGAGCGAGTGTGCATTCTTCATTGCTATACTGATTCTACTTTCTTATCCGTGTCCTTTTCTCAGGTTCTTGTCTGTGACTATTGTTATTCTGTTGCGGTTCTCTAGGAGGGACTGTCATTCTGCAATATTTGGCCATGTGTCCAAAGTAGTTACATTTGTAACATTCCACTTCAATGGTTAAGGATTCAAACTTGTTGTAACTTCTTCTCTGTGTTTCACTAGGCCTTCTTGGATAACCCTTTTGTGTATAAATTTCAAAGTTGTTTATGTTCCTTTTGTTATCTTTGCAATTCACAACTTTATGTCCAAAATTATTACCTGCATAACATAAACCAAAAAAGATAGTTTGATAACAGGGAGTTGAAGATCTTCTGAAAAGAGGTACTCTTATGAATTCTTTTTCTTCCTGAGGCCTATCTGTCGGTTGGTGATTTTGAAATCTGAATCTTCTCGGTGGAGGAGTGTCCCTGTAATCTTCCTATCCCCTTTGATTGTTTCTTCATAGCTTTTTGGATATGTTTCTTGCTCTATTGTTTTGGAGCTTGATCCCTTTTCTGTCTAATTGTATCAATGTTCATACTTGTCATGATAAGGTTTTTGACTGCTGATAATGTCATCCAAAACTTTTGAGTTGTTCTGCATATTTTTCTTTTGAATATCCTTTCTTAATGTGACAATACCTGCTTCCAAATTTCCAATGATCCCGTGTTTTTCTTCTAGCTATTCTTTGAGTGTTTCTTCAATTCTTTTATCTTCTTCTATTTGAACCTTCAAATTTGTGATCATTTGTTCTAGTTCTTGAGTGTCTTATTTCTTGTCTAGTTTCGCTTGTAGTTTCTTGTTTTTCTTATTTTCTCTTATGATAACTTCTACGAAACACATAAATTATTCTCGGTAGTCAACTTCTTCCTCTTCATATTCTTCTTCAGAGTCTTCTTTATCAGAGTCTTCTACTGCCATGAATAAAATTCTTTCTGTCTCACTATCACTGACTTCATCTTCATTTGATGATGAGATGTCTTCTTTGGTGCATAAGATTTTCTTGAAAACTTTCTTTGTGGTTCTTTTTCCTTTATATGTTTGTTTGCTATTTGAATAACCTTCATCATTTATCTTTTTCTTATGAGGACAATTGTTAGCAAAATGACCAATACTATCACAATTAAAACAAATCAAAGTAAGCTTACCTTTGTACCTGCCATTGGTTCCCTTGTTCAATCTTTTGACAAAGTTGGCCACTTCTTCATCATCTTCCGAGACGTCACTGCTGCTGCTAAGTTCTTTTTCTTTTCTCTTTGACTTTTTGGATGCTTTGAAGGATGCTTATTTTGTATCTGGATTTTCCTGTTCACTTCTCATTTCACATGCTGTGAGGATTCCATGTAATTCATCCATGCTTATTGAGTTCAAATCTGCTCTTTCTTCTAGTGATGATATCTTAGGGTTAAATCTCATAGGAAGAGATCTTAGTACCTTTTGAACAATTACAGATTATTCAATTTCTTCTCCCAATCCTATGATTGCATTTACTGTTTCATCAACTGGTAAAAAGTAAGCTGCAATATTCTCATATTCCTTCATCTTAAGTTGTTCGAACTGACCTCTATAAGTTTGAAGCTTCGCTGCTTTGACTTTTGAATCTCCTTCATAAATATTTTGAAGTTTGTCCTAAATCTCTTTAGCGGATTTACAATGTGCAACTTTGGTGAATATTGTTTCACTAAGACCATTCAAAAGTGCATTTGTGGCTTTGGAATTATTCTGACCGAGTTTCACTGCTTTGTCATTTGTTGGCGAAACTGCTGGTATTGTGTATCTATCTACAATTGATTGCCAAATTTAAAATCCATGTGCCTGTATATATGTCTTCATCCTTATGCTCCAAAATGCATACTTCTATCCATCAAACTGTGGTATTCCATTTTTATACAAGTTGTTTCTCTCCATGTTCTTCCTTTCAATGGTTAAACTGATTTCTGAAGGAACCCGCTCTGATACCAATTGTTGGATTAATGAGAGGGGGGGGTGAATCGGTAGTAGAGAAATTTAATCCCTTTTAACTATATAATGCAAGTGTTATATCAATGTAGCATTATCATCCAATAATTGCAAAGTAAATAAACAATGAACAAATGAGCAATCATAGACAACACAATACACCAATGTTTTTACGTGGAAACCCAAAGCGGGAGAAAACCACAGAATGATTTTTCTTATATGTCTTGAAGAATTACATTCATTGGAAGCACCAACTTCCTTTGTTTTCCAGCTGCAACTAGAAGGAGGCTCCAACCCCCTAGTTTCTCACGCTACAACCCAAGGGAAGCTCCAACTCCCCAATTCTTTGGCTACAACCAAAAGAAGGCTACAACCGGAAGGTGGCTACAACCAGCTATCCTTACCCTGTCTAAGCACCATGAAATATAAAAGCCAAATGTAGACAACTTGTCACTTTCACTGAATCAACCACTGCCACTGTCAACCTATACCAATAACTTATAACAACCTGTACCAATCAACCTGCTCCAAACAACATGTACCAATAACCTGAACCAACATGTACTATGCATCAACCTTGACTCATCAAGATGTACCAACATCATCAACTATACACCTCATGTATGTGCCAACTCATCAACTACTTGTCTCAACCATGTACCCAACATGTACCTCAACCATATACCAAAGACATACACCAATATAACCATCAAAATTTATCTAACAATTCATCACTCTATCCATAAACCAAATACCATAAACCCTTATATCAAACCATGTGCCACAACCTCACTGTTATATAGCCTCAAGCTAAACCAACAACTTCAACAACACTCACAACCAAAAGACCAATACCCATATGCCAAATACCAACAAAAAAATACCAACTGTATCCCTCAATAAATTTGATATATGCAACAATACTAAACATCCAATATCATCTCAAGAGCTAAACCCTAGCTCACAAAACATACCTCAAACAAGATGTGCCATATCTCTCATAAATAGAACCCAACCATGTTGCTGCCGCGATTTTTCTACCGCATTTTTTCTGTCGTGATTTTTCTGCCGTGATTTTTCTGCTGTGATTTTTCTGCCACACTTTTTTTGCCGCACTTTTTTGTGATTTTTCTATCGCACTTTTTCTGCCACACTTTTTCTACCACGATTTTTCTGTCGCAATTTTTCTGTCGCACTTTTTCTGCCGCAGTTTTTCTGTCGCACTTTTTTTGCCGCACTTTTTCTGCTGTAAATTTTCTCTATCAACAATACCTGCCCAAATAACCTTTCACAAAAATAGATATCCAATGATATTCAAGTGTGACTAAATGAGAGAGATTTGCCTCTTATTTATACTTTCATGTAGCATTACACTTTCCTTATTTTAGGGAGTTCTCCATTTAATTTATTATTTAAATAATTTCTTTTGCAAACACTTGACTTTTGGAGGCTTCTATATGACTCATGAGGGTTCCTCAACTTCATATGGCCATAACTCTCTAACCGTGATGAGTTATGTGATGTTCCACATACCACCAGAAATGTCATGAGAAGCACTATCCATCTAGGATAGTTTCACTGACAAATTCACTGATCTTCATCTCATTACTCCACAATTAAGCATTGGTTCTCTAGCCATACTTCTAGGATAAATCAATCTGCAAATCATCTTCCTGTGAGGGATTTCACCATAAGGGGACCACTTTGGAGTTCATCCATTTGTACTTCTTATCAACCATGACAAGACAATAATGAGTCATCTTTACATCAAACAAACTTGGGTCCATTACCCAAACCTTTGTGATACCAGGCTTTCTTCAAGGGTTGACATCAATGACAACCAACATTGTTCAACATATATTTACTGGTTTTGGCATGGTGAGGTGGCATAATCCTATTTATTTCTTTCCCCCCTATGGTGGTTTCCAAAACCACCAAGGGACCCCCCCAAAATCATTATTTGATGGATAAAGCAGGCACCTCGACCACCGTGGCCCCACGTCACTTTCCACTCTGCAACATCCGCCACTCTTGCCACTCTACCCTTATGGCATGCCACTGTAGACATACCACCATGGAATGGTACGTCACCCTTGCCACATCATTTGACACGTGGTTCCACGCCATCGCTGACATCACCATATGGAAATTCCAAATTTACCAAGATTTTGAATTTTCCATTTTTTTCCAAAAATGCCCAAATTCATAATTATTTCCCTAGGTTGCCATTGAAGCTCTATAATTAAGATCTAATGGTCAATTCTGTCGTTGTGCATGTCAATTTGACCTCTGCACACTAAATTTGACTCTTCCATGTCGAATTATCCATGCATTTCATTGTGAAAATTTAGGCTTTTGCCCAATTTCACCATGGCCATTTTGTAAATCCGAAATTCAGCCAATTCAAGGCTAAAAAACGTTTAACTAGGGGTTAAAATTGGAACTTTTAAAACCTTGAGCTTAAATCTACCAAAATTATAGAAAAAATTCTGAATGTTTTCTTAGGGAAAATTTAACAAATAAATTGCAGACGCCCTATGAAAATTTAACCCACGAATTCAACTTTAGCGCTCTGTCTTTGGCCCATGTAGTCTCAATATTGAACCTGTGGCTCTAATACCACAATGTAGCATCCCAATCCATGATCTGGGCCACGCCACACAAAATTTTTCCTCTTTGATACCATTTAATTAATAAATATTTGCTGCATATGAACACACATGAATCCTAACAACATAATTATAACAATAATACCATAACATAAATAACATAATTAATCACACAACATTAATAAAAAACATATAAAATACATTTATATTTTGTTGTAAATGAATGAGTGGCTGCAAACCTCAAATGTTCCTCCCATCCATAGACTTTGTTGTTCATAAACTCTCAACAATATGTCACATACGAGCTGGGGCTAAAACTCCATCGGGGCAAAGGATTCCTAAGCCAAACTAAGGTCTAAAAGACAACATAATTAAGCTCAGGTCAAAGTTCCAACTCGATGAACCATTCCCAACTCACAACCTCTCATTCCCCACAACCTGTCCCACTCCACAAAGTGTATCCCTTCTCTTCTCAATAATCCTTCGACTGTCCCACTTACCTTCTAGGGATTTAGCAATAGGATGAATATGAAGTCTCATATCTATGTAGCACTTGGAACACTAGGCTACTCTAATAATTTCAACACCCACTAGCCTATCACACAGAGAAAACAATTCCCAACAATTCTTTCACCCAGAGAGAATGCTCACATGCATGACAACCGACTTCTCCAGCTTAGACTACTAATGAATTACTAGGCACAATCAACTTCAAAGATCACCAATCATAGGTATGGATGATGGATGGAAAGAGTGAGTAAAATGCAATAATGATTGTGAGAATGGTGTGAATGATTGGAAATTACACTAAGTTCCCACATTATGTATTCATGTTCCCAACTTGACACTTGCCATGCTAGGAACTACATTGACTCCACTTGATGATAAATTCCCCACTTTTACCAACTTAGAAAAAAATTATATCACATGCTTTAGACTTTAAAAATAATATTATATTATTCCCTTGGCTTAGCCCTTCTTCCTAGACTCTTAGTCCCCTTTCCCTTTTGTGGAGTTCTAACCCTCCATACTCTTTTTTTCTATTCGGTTTGCAACAATGACGCATTTTATTAATAAATCTAAGTGTGATTACATATTACATTTGATAGGCTCATTGGCCTTTAAGCACATAGGCTCCATGGCCTAAATTACATAGGAACTCTGGCCTCAAAACATATATACAAAGGCACCCTGGACCAAAATATCTCGGCTTACCAAACTATATACATTTACAACTAGGGATCAATCTGGGGGTATTACAAATTGTATAGGGAAATAAAGAGTTGTAGTATAACATAAAACCCAGGTGGTGAAGAGGAGAAGGTGGAATAGTTCATGAATGTGAAGGTCGACGAAGATCATTGGAGCTTCAACAAGGAATATATATTACTTGTAAATAAAGTAGTTAGAAGTGGGTGATGAGAATGAAAATATGAGTTGCATCTATGGATTATTGTAGTCTTCCATCTCATAGGCATGGCCCATGTTTAATGGGATTAATCCCTATGATTGCCTAAATAGATATAGGTTTATGGAGGTTAATTAATGTATCCATTCCTCTATGGAATGGAAGGAATTTGGAAGAAACATACTATTGAGCATTTATGAAGGAGGAGTTCAAGTGAAACAAGGGTTCCAATATTTTGTTGCCACACTTTACCTATTAGTCTCATTCTTTCCTAATACAATTTTAGGAGATTATGATTTGAAATGGATCAATAAGTGTAATACACATACATATGCATATATGCATGTGTATGTATGTGCGTGCGTGCGCGCGCGCACACACACACACACACACTCACTCTCTCTCTCTCTCTCTCACACACACACACACACACACACACACACATATGTATGTATGTGTAGACATACACATGTGCCAACGACTAGATATAATTGAGAGATATTGATTGATAAGACTATCCCATGGGGTTCTTTTGATGGAACTTGCGAGGGGGCATAAAATATGTGTGATGTTGGAGGGGTTATATATTTAAATGAAAATCACTATATTTAATACAAAGACAATATGGGAAGGGGCCCAAACAAATCCACTAAATCATTGGAACTTCACTCTCTTACGAAGCTAACATTGTGTAAAGGCATTTCAGACCTACATATCTATGGAGATTCCTTGATGGTCAAAAAATGAATGAACAATGAATATCATATACATTGTATTACTTTGTAGGCATTAGTAGAACATCTCAATAACATCACTCGCTAGTTCACAAAAATATCTTTTATTCATGTATACATGGAGCTAAATATTATGGTTGAGTGCTTATCTAAGGAGGGACTCCAATTGGAAGTTGATTTTCTTCATTTGGAGGATTTCATGGATGGGACTATCTCTGGAGAAATGATTGATTTATAGATTTTGAGTTTGTTTTTATTTTGGTAAAATCTCATAGATTATATCTCTTGCTTTGACTAGTTACAAGTATTTTATTTTGGATGACTGTATAATTTCACAATTATGGATAGTATGGACAAATGTGAGTTTATGAGTATGGATAGATATAGACCATGATAAATGGCTCGTGTATGAGGGATACTATTTTGATAGGATTTACTTTTATTTTGGAGAAGTATTTTGAAATATTGTTCCAGAATATTCATGTAAATTTTGTATCGTGCCAAGTGCACATGAAGAATGTATTCTTCATTCTATTTTGGAATTACAAATGCATTTTCCCACTGTATACACATACCTACATGTATGTATGTATGTATCTCTCTGTGTATACATACACACACACACACACACACACACACACACACACACACACACACACACATATATATAGTGAACCTTGATAGATACAAGAGAGAAGATATCCCTTAACTTGAGAAATATACCCTTAAAATTTGGAAATATCAAATGCATTCCACACAATAATAAACACTAAAATATAAGAAGAACCATCAAGGTAACACCATCAAATACTCATCATGGAAGGTATCACTCCACAAGCCATACTTGCTACAAGAATCAACATCCAACATATCTCAATACAATGATACTCGGGTGTATTTGTACTTTTTCATGAGTATTCCTATGGGTATATGCAAACTACCCCTTATTATTATATTATATCCTCTTAACTACCTAGTGGGACTATTTATTACCCATTAACTACCAAGTAGGACTATTCCATGTTTATGGACACATTACCTTCATTATTCCCTTGGGTACTGATCTAAAAAGGATCAAGAGAAGGCTAAGAACAACTTAGAACGCTCAGAATCGCTTCGACATATAGGAAAAGGGAAAAAAATCAAAGTTCCCAAAACTCAGTGAAAACAACATGATCACGAAGGGCACATCACAAGCTTTCTAACGACGCAAACGACTCGTCAAACATAGTTACGGATCAAAAGTTATAAGCAGTCAAAGATCAGGTCAAGCTTGGTCAAAAGTAAAAAAGTCAAGGTGACACGTGGCACATCCGTACAACAGAGTTGGCATGGGATGACGTGGCAAGGTAGACATGTGGATGAATTGAGTGATGACAAGTGTTGGTTTCGTGGAAAAATTATATGGTGCCACGTGGCACCCCTCCAATGGTTGGTGTGTGGAAAAGTTATATGACTCCATATGAGTCAAACTCATGACCTCCATTAGCCCAAAGGCCCCACACCTCCACGCTACCAATACACCATACTATAGTCCTTATTTATAATATGGTGAAAATTGTATTTGAGTTTGAAAATTTATATGGGTGCCAAAGGAAAGGGGCTAGGCCTTCGGCCTAACCCTTGATTATATGTTAAGCCACATGACCGCACCCCAACGAATGGAACATCCGCCAAACTATATAACAACATTCCGCCATATCTGGCATGTTCCACCAGATGTAACCACTTCCCACCATTTTAGAAGAGCACACCACAAACATTATACCCATGTGTTAAAATGGGGAGTCCATGGGATTCGACCTCGAATCCTTGCCAACAACTTATGGCGTAAATATAGCTCTGCCTACCAGTGCATCAAGCGCCTCAGTTATGACATAACCACCACAAATTTATATAAGAAGGGGGTTCGCTAGTGCATTCAGTACACATAGAGAGCATGAGAGAGGAGAACTAAGTGTGCCCGTACAAACTATGTATGAATTGGGGAACGCTTTTTGAGATTTCTCCATCATTTATTGTAGGAATAGTAGCACGCAAATCGAGGCAGAGGTGCCTCTTGGGCCAAAAAGTGTCTGACTCAGATCGAGGTGTGGAGACATTCATTTTTAGGTAAAATGATGACATGAATGCAGTGGTAGTGTTAGTTTTCTGATCTGAGCAAAGATTATGTAGCTTAACTCTAGAATGATGTATACTTATGTATTTTGCCCAATTCTTTTGTCGAATTAATAAAAAGACCTACCCATTTGAGAGCAAGACCTGGAGACGTAGTCCACCAGGGACGAACTCCGTTATCAAGTTCTTTGTGTTCATATTGCATGATTATGCCTCTTTCCTTTTGAGATTTTCCTTCGTTATGGTGTACTTTAGTTTATTCTCATTTAATACGATTCTTTAATAAGTCACCTGACGAAAAGATCACAGATCATGTTCGTATCAGAGCAATCATCTTTGAATTGAATTGTTGAGTATGAATGCTTACTAGGGCCAAGCATAAACATGTTGAAGGAAATCTTAAGACTTTTAGTCCCGAAGTTGGCCATGAATCCCAAAGGAAGAAGATGGCAGAAGAGGACAAACGTGATGAACATGAGAAAAAATTTCACATGGTCTTTTATCGCATGCCAGAAATGGTCGAACGAATCTATGGAGATTACGAGAAGAGGATGAAGAAGAAAGGGAAGAAAAAGGAAGCACATGTAGATGAGTATGCTTCGAAAAATCAAGGGGCTGGAGGAGACCCTCCTGAGCCTCCATATTTGCCTTCAAGTTCTAGTTCTTCTTCCTTTGAGCATTCTCATCACTCTCAACATTCTAACCATAAAGCCTCTTTTAAGAAACCATTATCAAAGCTTGATGTAAAGTTTTCTTTACCTATGTTTAATGGAGATGCTAATCCTGAAAAGTTAGACAATTGGATCTGACAGGTTGAAGTATATTGTTGTGTTCAACATATTGATGAAGAGGAAGTTAAAGTGCAACTGGCTTCTCTTCAGTTGGAAGGCACCACTCTCATATTTTTGGAGAGCAAGCGACAAGACAAAAGTAAGTGTGGTAATGTTCTTTCCTCATGGTTGGAATTTAAAACAAAGATAAGGAAGCAGTTCTATCCATTAGGGTATTTACATAAAGAAATGATGGAATGAAAAACTTTGAGACAAAGTAAAGGTCAGAGTGTACAAAGTTTCACAAAATAATTTAGGAAGAAAGCTCTAGCATTGAACATTCCTTTGGATTCTTATGAAACTTTAATGAAGTATATTGGCGTACTTCACAGTTATATTCATCATAATTTCCCACAAAAGACTTTCAAGAAGTTTAAAAGGAAGGACAAGAAGACTGCTACAGTAATGAGAGAAGGAGGAAAACCATCTTGCACTCATTGCAAGAAGAGAGGTAACGATGAAGAACACAGTTGGAAACTACATCCAGAAAAGAAACCAAAAGAGTTCGGTGGAAAGGGGAAGACAAAGACTGTTGCTAGAGTGCAACAAGATCTTGGTTCCGAATCAGGAGATGATGGAAATATCACAACGACTGGAGTACAAGGTAAAGATTCTCTTCATGCTAGTTCAAGTTCCAATGATGAATCTCATATTGATGAACAAAAGAGGAATGCATTATTTCACATACGAGTTGTAACTAAACATACTAAGATAGATACATTATTTGATCCGAGTTCCTAAGTAAACTTAATATCTGAAGCACTTGTCAAGAAGATGGGGCTTGTAACGAAACCACATCCAAAGCCTTATCCTCTTGGTTGGGTATGTGATAAAGAAAAAATTAATGTCACCAAACAATGTAGGATCAGATTTGCTATTGCTTCAAAGTTGATGGATGAAGTGGATTTGGATGTTGTACCACTTGATATGTGTGGCATAGTGTTGGGAAGTCCTTATCTTTATGATAGAAAAGAAATCTTCTTTCGTCATGAGAACAAATACCACCTTACTAAAGGGGGGGTGGAATATATTGTTAGATCCCACAACATGAGGGTAAATACAACACTTGTTAGTGCAGGGCAAATGAAAAGACTCATAACCACTAATAAGAGATATGCACTCATGGTCGTCAAAGAGAAGGATGTCGGGACATTCGACACTTTCCAAGGGTGTGATCCATCTCATAAAAATGAATTAATTGATATTGTTTCTAAGTATGATGATATTTTTCAGGAACCAGATGGATAACCTCCTAAGAGGGAATTCCAACATGAGATACATCTTCAACAAGATTCTCCTCTTCCTAATGTGGGCATGTACATGATGTCAGTTGTGGAGATGATAGAGATCAAGAAGCATGTACATGGCTTATTGGATCTAGGGGTCATCAGGCCCAGTTCATCTCCTTGTGGTTCTCCGATCATGATGGTGCCAAAGAAAGATGGCACATGGTGAATGTGTGTCGATTACCGGGCCTTAAATAAAATCATGGTGAAGAATCAATTCCCTCTTCCTCGCATAGATGATTTACTTGATCAATTGAAGAATGATATTTATTTCACTAAGTTGGATTTGCGCAATGGATATCATAAAATCAGGGTTGCAGAACAAGATGCATGGAAGACTGCCTTTAAAACTAAACAAGGGTTGTTTGAGTGGTTAGGTATGCCATTTGGGCTTTGCAATGCTCTGACAACTTTCATGCGTGTGATGAATGATGTATTCAGGCCTTTCCTGGATGACTTTGTGATTGTATATTTAGACGACATTCTTGTTTTTAGCGAGACTTGGGATGCACATGTAAGGCATGTAAAAAAAGTATTGGATACTTTGCAAAGGGAAAATATGTATGTGAAAATGTTGAAATGTGAATTTGGCAAGACTGCACTTGTATACTCAGGTCATATCATGGGAGGAGGACAATTGAATATTGATCCTTCCAAAATTCAAGTAATTTTAAAATGGCCTGAGACAAAAAGTGTAACCGAAGTTTAGAGCTTCTTGGGTGCAGTCCAATATTGGAGGAGATTCATTCCCAACTTCTCCTTTATAGCAACTCCTTTGCATGCCTTAACCAGTGTGAAGAACACTTTTCAGTGGGAAGGAAAGAAACAAAAAACTTTTAACATTTTGAAGGAGAAGATCAGTACCACACTAGTATTAGCACTGCCGAATCTTCAACAACCGTTCGAGATAGATATAGATGCCAACAGATACACCATGGATGCAATATTGATACAATATCGTAAGACTGTCTTTTACCACTCCGAGACTTTCAACCAAGACGTTGTTAACTATCCTACATATGATAAAGAGTTGTATGCATTAGTCCAAAACGTAAATAAATGGAAGCACTATTTGTTAGGGAAGGAAACAATTATACATACAGATCACCAACCCTTATAGTATCTTCAAGCAAAAACCAAGCTGCAACAATATCGACACTACAAATGGATGGGTTTTCTACAAAAAAATCATTTGGTAATCAAGTCCAAGAAGGGTACAAGTAACAAGGTAGCTGATATGATTTCTAGACCTCCTATTGCTGCTTCTATTATTTGGAAGAATACTTCTTTATCTCATGATAACTATGTAGAACAATATGACACTGATGAATATTTTAAAGAAGTATATGAGAAGCTAACCCATGGCGCACAGGTAGAGAACTATTGTTTGCAGGGAATGTTACTATATCATCTTGGGAAGCTATGTATTCCTACAAGTGAACGAGTCTATGTAATACGATAAGCTCATACTTCTCTTGTATCTGGGCATTTTGGGGTAGGAAAAACTATGGCTCATTTGTAGAGGTTTTTTTACTGGCCTCAAATGAAAGAAACTGTAACTAAATATGTAAAGGGCTGTGTGATTTGTTCTACTTGTAAGCCCACTAATAGAAAATTGGAGCTATACTCACCACTTCTCGTTCCATCCCATCCATGGGAAAGTATTTCCATGGATTTTGTAGGGGGTTTACCAATTACCAAAGGGGGTCATGATTATTTGTATGTCGTAGTGGATAGGTTCAACAAGATGTGTATCTTGATGCCATGTAAAAAGCAGATCACTGCTGAGTAGATTGCTAATCTCCGTTTTCAACATGTTTGGGTTCAATTTGGGTTACCCATGTCCGTTGTCTCAGATCTAGATACTTGATTCCTTGGGGATTTTTGGCTATCTTGTGGGGAACGATGGACACCAAATTGACGAGGAGCACTTCTTTTCATCCACATACCGACGATCAGACAGAGGTGGTAAAAAGAAAAATGGTACTTTTATTCAAGGCTACTGCAACAATCATCCTAATTTATGGGATGAACATATACCCTATGTACATCATGCTTATAATTGAGCTTTACATTCATCCACTCAGAGTTCACCTTTTGAGACGTGTTTTGGGTACCTACCAGAGGTTCCTTTGGACTTGATGTATGGGAGAGATGCTGATGTGAATGAAGAACGAACAGAGGACAGAGCCCGCAAGTTCATCCAGAGGATTCAACCGATACACAAGGCAGTCAGGGAGCAGTTGGAGGAGATTCAAGCACAATATAAAGCTCGACATGACAAGCACAAGGTTGATCATCAGTTCTAGGTTGGAGACCGGGTATGGCTTCATATCAACAAAGAAAAATTGAAGGGTGAAGGCAAGAAAATAAAGCTCATCTGATATGGACCCTTCACTATTTTGGAGAAAAGCGACACTAATGATTTTTGTTTAGATATTCCACCATATATGCAGATTTACTCTGTTGTGAACGTAGAGAACTTGAAACTTTTTGAGCCTCCCATGATCATGGATAAGGATGAGGAAGTTTCAATACCTTCAATTGATGAGTTTTCACTTGAGTACTTAGATGAGTTACAATAATATATCATGCTAGAAAAAAGGACGAGGAATTCATGCAGGGGTGATGTTGATTATCTTTGAGTAGGATTAAAGGGCACACATCCAAGTAAGGCAAAGTGGATTGAGAAGGAAAATGCGAGGAGACTCTTCCCTCACTTACTAGTTGATTAATGAAATATTTTGGTGGTCCAAAAAGCTCTAAGTGGGAAGGCATGATCCAAAAAGGATCTAGAGAAGGCTAAGAACAACTCATAATGCACAGAGGCAACTCAAAATGCTCATAATGGCTTCAACATACAACAAAAGGGAAAAAATTCAAAGTTCCCAAAACTTAGTGAAAACAATATGATTGTGAAGGGAACGTCACAAGATTTCTAATGGCGCAAACGACTCGTCAAACAAAGTTACGGATCAAAAGTTATAAGCAGTCAAAGATCAGGCCAAACTTGGTCAAAAGTAAAAAAGTCAAGGTGACATGTGGCACCACTGCAAGGGTGACACGTGGCACGTACGTACAACTGAGTTGGCATGGGATGATGTGGCAAGATAGACACATGGATGAATTGAGTGATGACAAGTGTTAGTTTCGTGGAAAAATTATATGGTGCCATGTGGCACCCCTCCAATGGTTGGTGTGTGGAAAAGTTATACGACTCCATAGGAGTCGAACTCATGACATCCGTTAGCCCAAAGGCCTCACACCTCCGTGCTTCCAATACACCATACTATAGTCCTTATTTATAATATGGTGAAAATTGTATTTGAGTTTGAAAGTTTATATGGGCGCCAAAGGAAAGGGGCTAGGCCTTCGACCCAACCCCTATTTATATGTTAAGCCACATGACTGCACCCCAAGGAATGGAACATGCACCAAACTACATAACAACATTCTTCCATATCTGGCATGTTCCACCAGATGAAACCACTACCCGCCATTTTAGCAGAGCACACTACAAACAATATACCCATGTGTTAAAAGGGGGATTCTGTAGGATTCGACCCCAAAACCTCCCCAACAACCTATGGCCTAAATATAGCTCCACCTACCAGCGTGCCAAGCACCTCAGTTATGACATAACCACCACAAATTTGTATAAGAAGGGGGTTCTCCATTGCATTCTGTACACACAGAGAGCACGAGAGAGGAGAACCGAGTGCGCCCGTACATATTGTGTACGGACTGGGGCACACTTTTCAAGATTTCTCCATCATTTATTGTAGGAGCAGTGGCACACAAACTCAGGTAGGGGTGCCTCTTGGGCCAAAGAGTGTCCAACTCAGATCGAGGCGTGGAGACAATCATTTTTAGGTAAAACGACGCCACTAACGCAGTGGTGGTGTTAGTTTTCTGATCTGAGAAAAGATTCTATAACTTAACTCCAGAATGAGGTATACTTATGTATTTTGCCCAATTCTTTTGTGGAGTTAATAAAAATACCTACCCATTTGAGAGAAGGACCCATAGACGTAGTCCACTATGGATGAACTTTTTTATCAAGTTCTTTGTGTTCATATTGTATGATTATGCCTCTTTCCTTTTAAGCTTTTCCTTTTTTATGGTATACTTTAGTTTATGCTCATTTAATACGATTCTTTAATAAGTCACCCGATGAAAACATCCCGGATCAGGTACCTCCCTAGTTACCCCATATTATCCTCCCTAAGTACATTACATTCCACCCCCCTTCACAAGTTTCATCCTTGAAACATAGGAAGAATCCACATAATATGACCTGCTAAGTAATGTAGCCAACTGGTACCATGCATGATCATTCATCCATCCTAGTAAAATGTGGACATGGGGTCGAATTGTGACCTTTCCTCAATATTGATTCTAGTTTCTCCTTAGGTTCCATGTTGTCATTGTGCTATTCTAATATCTCCATGCATTGCTTTTAGTCCTCCATGTGCCTCCATATTGGTTTCTTTTTTGGTTCCATGTTGATCCATAGTAGGTTTTCTAATGCTCATGCCATTGCCTTGATGATTGTTGTTTCTTCAGGTAGTGTGAGTGGTGATGTACAAAAACCTTAGCTATTGGTTATTCTTTCTTTAACTCTTCAACACATGGTTCCTTTGAGTCATTTATCTCCTTAGCTTCTTCTTCTTTTTTATGCCCTTTTTGGGGCTCTTCTTCATGAGATTCTATAAGATCTTCTTCTGATTCAACCTTAGCTATCTGTTCTTCTTTCTTTGACTCTTCAACATGTGATTCTTTTGAGTCATTTAACCCCTTAGTTTCTTTTTCCTTTTTATGCCCTTCCCAGGGATTTTCTTCACGTGCTTCTATAATCTCTTCTTCCGATTCAACCTCAGAATCTTCATCTGATGTGCTAGTAAGTGCTACAATTAGTTTCCCTGCAAGGAATTTTTCAGGCGTTGCCTTGGGACTTTCTTTTTTAGAAATATAAATATCTTGCAATGTAATTTTATTTTTCTTGTGCCAAAGATTCAAAAAATTCTTTTGCACATTAATATTAATTGTACCAATTGAGTCCATCCAAGGATATCAAAAAATGATATCCAAATCATCCATACCTATAACATGAAAAACTAAATGCATCATATATTTATCCATAATAATATTCAAATCTTTAAAAATTTGAACATTTTCACCCTCAACCTATGTTCCTTGAATATGTTTTGCAGGAACTTGCAATCTTTTAGATCAATCATGCCCCCTTAAGAAGCAATGGTCTCTATTGCGTTGAGTTCCCCCATCAGATAAGGAAATTTCTATTGAATTTGGCCCCAAGTGAACCACTTGCCTTGGTGCAGGAGTTTCCCTCCTTTGACAACATGATAAATATGAAACTTCTGTTGGTGAGTTCCCTTGACCTATGTGTCCATGATATGATCGGTGGATTCCTGTTCTATGCAGTCAGGGTTGAGCTATGTCGTTGTCAACTATTCTGCTACCTATGAGGTGTCCAATAATGGTGGAAAGTATGGCTGAAGGAGATTCACATTAAACATGGGGTGCAATCCAAGGAAGGGGGAATGTTGAGCTCAAAATCATTGTCACCCACAACCTTGGTGATGGTATATGGTCCATAGCAGAGTGGACGAAGTTTCCCATGGGGCCCTACAAGGTATTCTTTCTGCAAGTGAAACCAAACTTTATCTCCCACCTGAAACTTGTGTGGCACCTGAGGTTGATCATGGCACTGCTTGTACTTGGCATTGGACTTCTGCAAAATATCCTAAACCTATTGGTGGATGTGCTGGATCCACTCAATGAAATGGGTAGCTTTGTCAGCTTTAGTTTGAGCATGAAACAAGTCTTCCTAGGTGTCCGTAAGGGGTAGTGCAACATCTATGGGACCCAATGGTTGAAATACCAACCCCACCTGAAAGGGGTTGTGGCCGGTTGAGCTATGCATGGAACTGTTGTAGCTGTAATGAACACAAGGAAGACTCTCATCCCATGTGCAGGGATGCTTGGAATTGTACATGCTCAGGATATGCACGATCATTCGATTGATGACCTCAGTTTGGCCATCCGTCTAGGGGTGGAAGGCAATGGATTTGGTGAGCTTGGTGTCCAAAAGTGACCAGAGGTTCAACCAAAATGTGTTGAGGAATTGACTATATTTATCTGAGAGGATGGTATGTGGTATCCAAAAATGTACCCACACTCATTCGAACAAGATATTGGAAGTGGCCTTTGTTGTGATGCTCTTCTTGCAAGTGACCAGAATTTGCCATTTTAGAAAAACTATCAACCACCACAAAAACATAGTCATTTCCCCACTTCGTTGATGAAAGGATTGACATGTAGTCCATTGAAATGGATTCCCAGAGCCTTTCAAGATTAGGCATAGGGGTGTACATGCTTTGTTTCTTAATGGTTGGTTTGGAAATGGTGGAGACATTGCATGACCTGATATACTTGCTGGCATCTTGTCGAAGTTTCGACCAATAGAAATGTTTATGAAACATCGCCACTATCTTTTCTACGCCGAAGTGTCTTACCACTCGATTGTAGTGGGATTCCCAAATCATCTTCGCTCACTCGCTTGATGGAACACATAAATGTCCTAGATGGCACAACAACCCATCCTAAAGATGGAAATTAATGACAATTGTGTTTGCGTCCAACATCTGGTAGGTGGCGACAAATTCAAGACCTCTCTCATAGAGTTGGGGCCATTAGGAGGTCTGGTGGCTGCATGAGTTTAGCACCATGGTGAGTGCTGCAACTGGTGGGTGATCGAGGAAATCAATGACACAGTTGGTGCTTACTGTCTTATAATTGATGTTGAGATGGAACTGCTACAAGTGTGTGGATCACTTCTGATGGCAGTGATTCTGCAATTTTCCCCGTGTCTGCATGAAATGAAACAACTTATGATCGGTGTGGATGACTGTCTCCTTCTCGAGAATGTATTGCCTCCACCGGTGACAAACTTTCATAATGGAGTACATTTCTTTGTCGTAAGTAGGGTACTTATGGACAACATCTGATAGTGTCTCACTATGAAAGGCCACAAGGTGTCCATGCTGAGTGAGAATTGCACCCACAAAATAGTCTGAAGCATCTATCTCGATCTCAAAGGGATGTTGCAGGTCAGGTAAGTAGAGCACTGGGGTTGAGCACAAGCACTACTTCAAATCATCAAACACTTGTTGTTGTGACACGGCCCACACAAACTTTGCGTTACCACTACCCTTGGTTACTTCGCTGAGGGCCCATGCAATATGGGAGAATCACAACACAAACTTGCAATAAAAATTGGCAAGGCCTAAAAAGATCTAAAGATCAATAAGTGTGGTTGGGGTTGGTCAGTCATGAATGACCTGGATCTTGGATGGATCCACATGCAACCCATGCTCATCAAGAATGTAGCCTAGGTAATGGAACTTGTCCATGCTGAAGGATCATTTTTCCAAATTTGCATATAGCTTGTGCTGCCGCTGAGTGTGTAGAACCTGTTGAAGATGTTGCAAGTGTTCCACCCAATTCTTGCTGTAGATGAGGATGTCATCCAGATACACCACCACAAAATAATTTATGAAAGGTTGCAAGATATCATTCATTATCCTCATGAAAGTTGTTGGGGCATTCCTCAAACCAAAGGTCATGACCAACCATTCAAAAATACTTTCTTTGGACTTGAAGGTAGTTTTCGATATATCTGTCTACTCTATTGGGACCTGATGGTAGTCAGAATTTAGATCAATATTACTGATGTATTTGTCCCCTTGATATGGTAAAGAAGATCGTCGATTCAGGGAATCAGGTACCTGTTCCCGACTGTGATTTTATTTAGGGCCTGATAATCGTTGCAGAGTCACCAGGTCCCATCTTTCTTTTGCACAAGCATGATTGGGCTTCCACACAGTGATGAGCTGAGTTAGATGTTCCCCATTTTGGAGCAGTTCTTGGATATGACGCTTGATCTCCTCATTTTATAATAGAGAGTGGTGATATATTGACCCATTGGGTAGTGGTGCACTGGGGGTTAGATCGATTGAATGCTTGACCTACCAATGTAGAGGTACCCCAGTGGGTGAGAAGAAGATGTCTTTGTAGTCTTCCACAAGCTTATCCACTTGCTTCTTCTACATGGAGAGATCATCCGTAGAGGACATGGATGTGGATGAAACCTTCCACTCACTTTGAGAGAGAATCACGAAGAAGACAAACTTCTCGGTCTGAGAAATGACCTTCCTACATTGCTTGGCAGAGATCAAGGAAATGGTAGTAGGTGGGACTACCTCGGGTATTCTGTACAATTTCTTGTCCAAAGTAATAATAACGTTGTGAGGCCTAGACTCATATAAACCATGATTTTTCCATAAATAAGGTTGGCCCAAAAGAACATCACAAACTTCAAGGGGAGCGACATCAAACAATACCTCATCTTTGAGGGCTTGACGTCGTAGGACAGTTGACACTATTGGATGACACGAAGATCACTTCCTTGGCAGAGCCATTTGATGGTGTATGTATGTGGGTGTGATGTTGTTGGTAGGGCCAACCACTTCACAACCTCCACTGAGATGAGGTTCTTTTGGCTACCACTATCAATGATGAAGTGCAATAGAGTACCCTTCACCCACATCTGTGAATGAAAGAGGCACTCGCCTTCCTCTAGATCATCAAATTCATTGGGCTGGATCTTGGTGGTAGAAAATGTGGCAGTGGGTTTCGCATCAATAATATGTCTCCCCTTATCTAGTTCTAACTCTGAGTCAGAACCTGCATATGATTCAAAGGCTTTCACCTTAGCCACCAATGACTGCTTTGAGCAACAATCAACAATGTTATGCCAGGGGCTCTTATAGAAGTCACACCACTTTCGATGTCTTTATTTGTCTTTCCATTGTCCTTATTTGTTTGAAAATTAGAATGGTTGTCCTGAGGCTATCCATATTTGCTTTTCCCTTTGTTCTATGAGTTGGGGGTTCCCTTTCTTTGATTTTTCTGTGAGGGGTTCCCAGACCCAAACT
This sequence comes from Picea engelmannii, assembly GCA_009831015.1. Classification (NCBI taxonomy): domain Eukaryota; kingdom Viridiplantae; phylum Streptophyta; class Pinopsida; order Pinales; family Pinaceae; genus Picea; species Picea engelmannii. The sequence goes on from ML810975.1 coordinate 165,703, forward strand.
GCTGCGTCTTTTGTTTAAGATTTTGCTCGATTTTGACGACATATCGATAGGCTGCGCCCAAGGACGAGATATCTAGAAAATCTATTTCTGTATGGATGTATCTATGCATACCGTTGCGGTACTTGAGCACTAGATGTCGCTCAAAATCTTTGATACCCAACTTGGTGCGCAAGGTATGGAAGATATTTGTGAACTTTGGCACTGTTTGGTCCCTTTCCTGCCGCAATGTGGTTCATCTTGTATACAGTTCATCATAACTTCCAACAAGGTAGTATTGGTCCTTAATAGCATCCCTGAAGGACTCCTAGGTGAGTGTGACTGTATATAATGAGGGTTCCTCTATTGTATTTTTCTCACAGAAAGTCTCCCACCAATATTTGACATGGGGGACGACTTTGAGGAGTGAAAATGTAATCTTTTCTCTATTGGAAAAGTTATGGACAAAAAAATACCCTTATAGCAGATTTAACCATTTTTCTACAACATCTACATCTATCTAACCTTAAAATATAGGAATATCAAACTTGATCTATACCTTGAAGGGGGTGGCGCTTGCACTCGAGGAAGATGCGTCACATGTTGGTAGTTGTCGAAGGATTTGCACGAAACTACCCATCATCTCGTTCCTCTGTTGCGCGAGGGATTCCTCGAGCAACAGTTTGAAAGGATATCCTATCCTGTCATATTTCTTTTCTCCCACCATGGAAGGTTGCTTGGGCGTGTAGGAGATTTTTTCTTCAAGAGAAACAAGCTCGAGACCCAACTCTTTGTACCCTGACCTCGTCAGGGACATGCACTAAGAACGATAAGGAACAAACTTCTCTGATACCACTGATCCAGATTTTATGAGAAAAATGAAATGAATAAATATCTATATTATGAACAGAGAGATACAATGAAAAATAACAGAGATACAATAAAATTTGGCTTCTATTCAATAAAGAAATATGTTGAAACTGTAAAATGCAGACTGAAACAAGCTTGCTAGAATGGTGGCGGCTTATCTTTGAGAAGACATGTGAGGATTGCGCTCATTCGCAAGAAGATGAGTCCAATGAGACTCCAAATGACTTTTTACATCAAACATGAATGCCCAAACCCTAGACACCCAAAAACCAAACCCTAGGAGATGAAGCACCAAAAGTGATGTGTGCCCCGTTGGGGTAAGTTGGTACCTCAACTTCTCAGGGTCGTAACTTTTGCATACGATCTCCGTTTTAGGCACACGATAGCCCATTGGAAAGTTCTATCCGAGGACTACACATTATGATAACACACTCTAATTCTATGGATAATGTGACTTTGTCGGGCCCAAAAAATGTTTTTTAGGGCCTCAAAACGACCTCGTAAGTTTAAGATCCAAAAAGCTAGAAAAAAACTGCCAAGATGAAAACTAAAGCAGCTAAGATGACATCTGTATGTGAGCCAGTTGGAATAGGTGGGTGGCCACCGATATCCACCTCGATCACAAGACCACTGTAACGTCTAGTGGAATCCATTCCATCTACCATTACTCACACATGTGGAGCTATCCACATAAGGATATCCAAGAGGTTTCTAGAGGATAAAAAACCTTGACCTTATCAAGTGTTTGGCATTGCAAAAATCCTAACCTAAAACTGAACTACTATAAAGAGTTATTAAAACCTAAGCCACYAAGAGAGAAAGGGGAACATTCCTATTGTATTATTATATTATTCCATAGCTAAGTARAACAAATGAGTGGAATATCATAATAGATTTGTAGAGAGAGGTGCAATATCTTCCATAGTCGAGGAATTGTTGCGTCTATAGCTCTATGAGAGCCACAMGTTTGTATTAGTTGTAAGTGACATACATAGTAGAGTAAAGAAGGAAAGTTGATTTGTAGAATGTTGTAACAAGACACATGCGTATTAATCTCCATAGTGAGTAGATATTCTATGTAATTTTTGCATTATTTATCTAATAAAGGCACAATGCTTCATTTTGTTGAAGTTTTTTTTTTTTTTTTTTAGAAATGGGGCTTTTCAAGATAAAATAGTGTTCATACTTTCTACAATATTTTATTTGTTGTAGTTTTGTAGACGATTTCACCAATTTAAAAGTATGAAACTTAGATAATTTTTTCACAACAATGTATACTCTCTTTTGGTATTTTAAAAGTATTAAACTTGATAATTTTTTCACAACAATGTATAATATCTTTCTATTATCATTATTATTCTTTATAGAAATAGTGGATAACTAAGATTTGTTGTGAAGAACTATACATATCCACGATAATTTTTAACGAATCAAAGAATGAGTATTAAACCATAATATTAAGTGATGACCAAATTATTCCATTTTCAAGAAAATACCAAATTATAGCATAGCTTGAGTATATGAATATATATGTAATTTAAACCCTAGATAGGGTGATATGAGTGTTTGAGGACATCCATAGTGACTATACATGTAACATAAGCCACTAGCTGTCACATAAGGTATACGCAATGAAGGTTATAACAACCACATTTGGCTGGGAAATGATGGTAGCATAAAGCCAAGTCATTCTGATACTTATGGTAATCTCCACCCACCGCTGAAAGTAAGATGAACCTATCCTTCCGATCATGCTTATCCCATATAATTCTTTGTTGACTTTAAAAATGGTCAACATGAGAATGATTGTGAAGTATTGCAACAAAACTACCTATCAAAATTTTTATTTGTCTCCAAAAACCTAAATAAACAATAATCTAACCTTTTATGACCATGTAACCCAAATCCTTGCTAGACACTATATGATATCCTCAATGATCAAGACACTAGAACATGTTGCTAGTTGATAACACATTTATCTCTATTTCATTTTCCAATGAGTTGTGATAAATCTATGTTTTATTCTATAATAATAATGTTGATTATTCATATTGACTATGGAGTTACTACATGTTTGTGATTTGGTCCATGGTTTCTATAGATTATTAGAAATCATGACATTATCATGGTTATTATGTGTATAAGAATAATTGCATATGTTCTATATCCTTGTTACATTTGATTACAAGTTTTCTAATGATAACATATTCAATGATGAATGTAGTTCAATGATGAATGTAGTGGTATGTGTGGTTGATATTGATAATGTGGTTCCTCTTGATATTATTTTGAGTTACATTGTCATACTCACAATCAATGACAAACATGGTGAGTGTAAACATGGTTATTTCATAAATAAATCAAATGCATGGAGGTAGATTCAAACTCTTATTCACACATGTATCGTGTTTGGATTTGTAATTATACCTATGCCTAGGTTGGAAAAAAAAACAATAAATGCATATGGTCACAATTAGGACTCAACCATACTAAACCTTAGTGTATATGTGTCAAGGTTGATATATGCAAAATAAACCATACAAAGCATATGCATATTGGAAACATAAGCTACAAATGTTTATACCTTCCACTTTGTTGATTTTCTTGTGATTTGATACAATGGATACTTGGTTGGGGGTTTGCAGCGACCGATTGGATCTTGATGGTGAGGGTTACATGAGTGGATATTATGTAGTGGATTTAGGAGGATCGTGGAAACATTCCAAGTTTTTCTTTTCTCTGTGTGTGTGATTGTGCAGCTGCCATTGCAACCAATAAAGATCTGTGAGGTTAGTGTTTGGTGCAACAGTTGTTACAACCAACATAGATTTACATTGTTGTGATTTGTGAAGACTCCATCCATAATAAAATGCCATGATAATCTCTTCCATTTTCTGTACTTGTAATGTGTTTTGATAAGATGTCTACTATAAGTTTATATGCAAACTGTTTTTCATAAGTAACCAACTATCTCAAAACATTGTTTGCAAATTATTTGATTAAAGTAATAAACTTGAAACACATTATCCTAGCCTACTATAATTGGGGACATTACAATGGTATCGAAGTTGGTGATCTTGCCAGCTTGTGATTTCTTGAGGCATTGATGCTAAGGAAAACTAGAGGATGAGGGAAACAACCCACCCCAGGATCAGATTCATAAGAGCTAGAAGTAGAGGGAGTTATGGGGGATCATCCTGAAGATAGGACCATATAAATTTTGGAAAGCATATATAATGGACAACAAAAATTAACACAAGTCCTGACATAGTTCTTTTCCAACAATCAAGCAAACCAAAACCTGGGAGGTACCAATGGGAACAATGCTTAGGCCAGTTGTAGGGAAATTTATATGAAATAAAATTGAGACATCAAATCATCAACCTGGGGGCTCATAAGATTGTGAGATGCAGGTAAAGTATATGCAGGACTAGAACCTACTCTAATATATTATGACAAAGAAATGATGGAAACAATATTAAATCTAGGATATATGGTGCTAACTGGGGTGTCAACACTAAGCCCCTTCACCACGGGTTGCAATATTTCACGATGAATTAGAAAAGTGTTCATGCAACCACAAAGAATTACAGTGTGTATCCCCACCCTTTATTAAGCGATCTCATTTCTACCAAACAACCAAGGTAAATGCAAGAAATAAAGAAAATCTATGAGATATGGGCCATTTGTATCAAGGCTTCTTCAAGGGTTCCAATCCCAATATTTCACCTGCTTTGAAAGTGAAGTGTTCAAGGGATTCAAGAGAGGAATTTTGCTCATGAGCCATGGTCTTCTGCAGACAAGCACTGAAACATAAGCAATGAAAACTATTACAGAACTAAGGAATAAACATGTTGTTCTATGAATGAGAGGGAATATATTGAAATCTAAATCATTATTGCTAATATATGTTACAATGATAGGAGAAGGGGCAACGTGGGCTGATTTTATGGGCCCTCCCAACTAATGTCACGCTACCTAAGAAACTACAGAACTAAAAGGGAAATTTCACCAAACCGTTAATCTCAAATATTAACTTATCACTTGTATTAATGAAGAGAATAATAGACCTTAGCTGTTACAGAAGGACAACACTCAATCTCCAATCCCATCCCCTCTACTCTGCTCATACATTTTATACAAAGAGGTAGGGGATGAATTGGAACCAATTCCTCCAAATCTAGACTGTCAATCATGGACATATTTACAAAATATTGCATTTATGTGTTTTTGGTAGATCTTGATTGAATGACAACTCAATATCTGATTAAATTTAATCCATTTACCACAAAACTATCTGAAAATAGGATGGAGTTGGTTCCTTTACTAACTAGTTGCTTTGTTTGGGATGCAGTTTGCCAATGGTTGCAACAAGAAAATACCCTTCCGAAGAACCGTGCGTATCTCCCAATCCATAAATGTTTTGGAGAAATCGCTCGCTGGAAACTTAAATGTGGATGTTCTAGACAAAACCCATGTCACATGTTTTCCATATTCTTCTTCATTTCTCCAAAAATCACACTCGAAGTCCATTACTCGATTATTCATGGCACAAGTTGTCTGAATTGCAAATCATGAGTTGGAGACCTCTATGTGAGACTTGGGCGTGAACCAACGCACAAAAATCATGCCGAGGTTCAGATATTTAAAACCCATGTGACCATCTTCCATTTAGGTGCACACATATATGCAAACCTACAAACTTGGGTACTGGAGCAACTGGAGGTATGGGAACATAACCATCAAAACCTTCATCAACAAGATTAATCCAAATCCTCTCTAAATCATTAAAAACAAAGGAAATTATGACAATTAACAACATTGAACTTGTGAGGAACATTAACGTAAAAAATATTGGTAAATATGGTATCAAACATAGTAAATGGGTGCACGAATAAGGTAAAAAGAGACAACATGATGACATAAAAGATGTCAAATTGGTGAGCCAACATCTTCCCCATGCCTGAGGATTGGCATGTCATCATTCCAAATGAGTAGGTACTGATAATTTTCTGACTTCAAAGTGATCCAGGTGGATATCGGTGGCCACGCATCTTTTTGAACTGGCTCAAAACGATTTTCTGGCAATTTTGGTAATTTACTATTTTTAGCAGTTTTCAACTTCTGGGGCCATTTTGAGGGCCTAAATGAAGGTTTTTAAAGATTGATATTCTCAATGAAAACCAAAGGCTCTAATTGAGCCCTCAAAATGATTCAGGTCGATGATACCTTTCCAACGAGCTATCGTGTGCCCCAAACAAAGATTGTATGCCAAAGTTATGCCCCCAAGAAGTTGATACACCAAACTACCCAAAATGGGGTCCACAAAACTGTTGCCTTTTCATCTTCCAGGGTTAGGGTTTTGGATTTTCTTTATGATAAAAAGGCCTTTGGAGCCTCATTGTAAAATCATCTTCTCATGGATGCGAGTAGCCGTCACATGTCTTCTTAGAGATAAGTTGCCACCATTCTAGCAAGTCTTTAACTCTGTATTTTACAGTCTTTGTACATTTTCGCTCATTAATAGAAAATTATGTATTACTATATATCTGTGTTTATGGTTGCATCTTTGATACATTTATGTTATAATATTGGATATCCGAGATATCTCTGTACATTTCTTTATTATATCTCTGCTCTCATTTCATGCTGAAAATAGTTCAGATCAGTGGTATCGGAGCATGCTACTCTTGATCATTTTTTTTTTCCAGTGCATGTCCCCCACAAGGTCCAAGTATAGAAAGTTGGGTCTCGAGCTTGTCTCTCTTGAACACAATTTCTCTCGCACGCCCAAGGAACCTTCCATGGTGGAAGAAAAGAAAAATGATGGAGTAGACAATTCTATCAATCAGTTGCTTGAGCAAGCTCTCACATGACAGAGGGACGAAATGATGGAGAATTTTCCCCACATCATTCAATGCCTACCGATAGAAACATGCACATCTTCATAAAACAACCACTTTGGAAGCATCTATTTTTTCAAGGTACAGGTTAATTTTGATATTCCCATATTTGAAGGTCAAATAGATGCAGATGTTCTAGAAAAATGGTTAAATTTGCTAGAAGGTTATTTCTCTGTTCACCATTTTTCCGACAGGGAAAATATCACCTTCACACTCCTTAAAGATCGCCCCCATGTTAAACATTGGTGGGAAACTTACTGGGAGCAAAGTTCCACAAAAGAGTCTGGAATATATGGGGCCGATCCCACTTGGGATTTTTTTGTGGACGCGGTAAAGGAACAATATTACCTTGTTGGAAACTATGAGGACCAGTATATGAGATGGAACACACTACAGAAAGAGAGGGGCCAAGCAGTTCCAGAGTTCACCAATACCATCCATACCTTGCGCACCAAGTTGGGTATCAAAGACTTTGAATGACATTTGGTTCTAAAATTCCGTGGGGCTCTACATAGATACATCCAAACCGAAATGGATTTTCTGGACATCTCATCACTCGGTGATGCTTATCTATATGCTGTTAAAATCGAGCAGAAATTTAAGAACCAGAACAAACGAGAGTTTGGGTCTACAAATCCGCAACAAAAAAAGTATAATAAATACGACCCTAACAAACAGTCTCCCGAAAACCAGTCCAAGCCATATAAGGAAAATAAGGGTCTTTTAAGCCCTAATATTGTTTCATTACCCCTTAATTGGGCCATATTACATTAGTAATGTTATTTTATTTATGTCGGCTTTATTCCATTAGTTGTAATTATACCTCCTAGTCTCCTATATATACCAAGGAGAAATTTTCATTTGGAGTCATCTTGTACTTGAACATTTATGTGGGGTAAAAGGAATTTTTGCTATAAAATATTTTCTGTAACGTTTCAGACCCTGAACTCCGGAGGATATTCACATAAATTAGTAAGGTATATGTGGTAAAACGTTTAGCTTCCGTGTCATCTTAAATTTGTATATACACTCTGTGTAAGATAGGGTATCTGACTAGTCCTATTGACTAGTCTCAAGAAGGTGTTCCAGGTAAAACAATCATAACTTCTCCGTAGAGTATCCAAATTGAGTGGGACTAGTTTCATTGAATCGTAGACAGTCTGTAGTATTTTTGGTACAAGTTTCAGAATTTTAAATCAATTATTTTGTGCGGGGCACTCTATACAAGTGAGATCTCCTGGAAAGGCCAAAAATTGGCAAGTTGTGGGGAAGTTACCGTAAATTCCACTTGGCACATCCAATTTTGATCAAACCAGTGGCATTACAGAGAATAAATATCATAGAACTACATAAAAGAAAGTTTCATACCTAGAAGGGATGAAACTTGGGAGATACAACAGAGGAAAGATTGTCTAGTAGAACAACCTCAAAATCAAGGTTCAAAAGTGATACTTGGCCAACATTCCACCCAAAAAGGGAACTTCTACACCAAATAAGCC
>ML810975.1:177355-191164 GCA_009831015.1 Picea engelmannii
CTGCAATAAAAATGACACCATTTATGGCACTTTATGGATACCACCCTCCTTCCATCACTTCTTCTCTAAAATAAAAATCTAAGGTTCAAGCAATGGAAGATCACATCGAGAATCAACAACAAGTTCTCCAAATATTAAAGGACAACCTCACCATGGCAAAGAATCACATGAAATAACAAGCATATCAAGATCGTAGTGAAAGTAGTTTTGAAGTAGGGGATTTGGTGATTTTAAGACTACAACCATACAAACAGATGTCCCTCAAGCAATCCAATAAGGATAATAAATTATCACCAAAGTACTATCGCCCTTATAAGTTGTTGCAAAAGATTGGTACTATGGTATACAAATTAGAGTTGCTTGCATCTTCACGAGTACACCCAGTTTTCCATGTTTCATGCTTAAAGAAGGTTATAGGCGACACGATCCCAATTCAAACTATATTGCCAGAACTTGACGAGGAAGGAAAAGTCATATTGGAACCTAAAGCCATCACTGACATAAGAATTCACCAACTGAGGAATATATCCATTTCAGAGTATCTCATTAAATGGAGGAAACTACCGGCTGGAGATTCTACTTGGGAAGATGAGTCTTTTATACAGAAGCATCCAGAGTTACTCAAGCATTGCGGACAACACTTGTCTCAAGGGGAGGGGCATGTTAAGCCCTAATATTGGCTCACTACCCCTTAATTGGGGAATATTACATTAGTAATGTTATTTTATTTATGTCGGCTTTATTCCATTAGTTGTAATTATACCTCCTAGTCTCCTATATATACCAAGGAGACATTTTCATTTTGAATCATCTTGTACTTGAACATTTAAGTGGGGTAAAAGGAGGTTGCCCCCTTGAAGAGGCTTATTATCTGAAATTGTATCTTTTTCAAGGTGTTGAGTACTTATTTTGAGGTTTTTCTATGCTATATTGATATTTGGTTCTTAACAAGGTCACGGGAAGACGAAGAAGGATACCAGAAAATGGTGTGATTTCCACAAAATCCCCTAGCACAACACCAATGAATGTTGGTCAAAACAATCATTGGTGGCCAAAATCAAAGACAAGGAACCGAACCCTGATTTCGAATCTGATTCAAAAAATACTGACATAAGACAGATCATCAATGCAGACCCCCCTGCTATTGTCGCGACCGCAACAATTCAATCAGAAGAACCAACATATCCTAAAGAGGGGGAGTGCCTTTTTCATTCACAGATGAGGGTGAAGGGGACCCCGCTGCATTTTATTGTTTATAGCGAAAGCCAGAAGAACCTCATCTCAACAGAGGTCGTCAAACAGTTGAGATTGTCGACAACACCACATCCACAACCATACAATATTGGGTGGCTTCACCAGGGACGAGATATTCGTGTCAGCGAGCAGTGTTGATTGTCATACGAGATCCAACCCTTCAAGGATGAGGTATTATGTGATGTTTCCCTATTGGATGTCTGTGATGTTCTCTTGGACCAACCATATATGTGGAAGCGCCATGCTATCTATGAGTCTTGACCCCGTAGTGTCATTGTTAATATGGGGGGTCATATCTACAGGATACCAGAGGTAGTTCCAACTATTGTCCCACCTAAACAATGTCGCAAGGTAGTATCTCATACTACAAAATTCAACTTCTTCACAATCTGTTCAAAAGGTGAACAGAAGGATACTGCAACCATTACCACCTCGACCCAAGCACCTTCTATCCAAAAGAAGCAGGTCGACAAGATTGCAACAAAGTTTAAATATTCCTTCTGCACACATGAATCTCATGTAGCCATAATGGTTAAAAATTTCCAACCCTTCCAGCCACAGGTTCGTGACAACCTTCAACAAGCTAAGCAACACAACTTCTCAAACAAGGCAAGCAACTCATAAAGATGCAAATTCAGAAAATGCTTTTCCCTCTCCCCCAGGCACTCAACGCAATGGAGACCATTGATTCCTAAGGAGGGAGGATTGATCTAGGTGGATATCGGTGGCCACACACCTTTTCAAATTGGCTCAAAACAATTTTTTTGGCAATTTTGGCAATTTACTATTTTTAACAGTTTTTAACTTCCGAGGCCATTTTGAGGGCCTAAATGAAGGTTTTTTGAGATCGAGATTCTCAATGATAACGAACAGATCTTATTGAACCCCCAAAATGAATCTCCTCGATGATACCTTTCCAACGAGATATCGTGTGCCCCAAACAAAGATCGTATGCCAAAGTTATGCCCCTAGGAAGTTGATACACCAAACTACCCAAAACGGGGTCCACAAAACTGTTGGATTTTCATCTTTCAGGGTTAGGGTTTTGGATTTTCTTTATGATAAAAAAGCCTTTGGAGTCTCATTGTAAAATCATCTTCTCATGGATGCGAGTAGCCGTCACATCTCTTATCAGAGATAAATTGCCACCATTCTATCAAGTCTTTCACTCTGTATTTTACAGTCTTTGTACATTTTCGCTCATTAATAGAAAATTGTGTATTACTTTATATTTGTGTTTATGGTTTCATATCTGATACAATTCTGTTATAATATTAGATATCCGAGATATATCTGTACATTTCCTTATTATATATCCACTCTCATTTCATGCTGAAAATAATCCGGATCACAAAGTCCTCCCAAGATTTTCCAACTTTAGTGCCACTCTTGTTTAATCTTATCAATTTGCATTGCAACTGCTAGATTTCCTTGTCACAAACAAATAATTTATGCTGTTCCAACTTCTAATGAGGACCAACAATCCAAACTACATTTTGAACAGAACATTGCTCAATGTTAAAGGTCCTTGTGTCATCTCGGGGTCATCCGAAAACAAATTTATAAGAAGATTGTTCTCACTGCCTCCTTGCAAACCATCAACCCCAACTCAAACAACCAAAATCTTTGATCAATTTTTGAAATTTCATCACAACTGTTGGCACAGGGGCAGACCCAGGGTTCAACACTTCAACATTGTACCAACAAAACCCTAACTACCCACCCTTTCGGTAACACCTGCGAAGCAGGAAAAGTCTCACCCAAGGTAGAAGCAGGGGGGGTTAGAGGACTCAGGTGTATGTAACCAAGTTGGGACACAGATCTGTGGTAATAACACTTCACAGAGTATTATAAAAACACTTAGAATGTGACATGCATTAGTTCATTAGCTTCATTAACATTGCAGAACTTACCCAAAGATAGATCGACGCAGTAACAATAAAGATTAAACACTTCAATCACTTAGCACATATCATTAGGTTAGATATAACATTCATTCATCCTTAACACAAATAAAACACTAAGCATCAACATATCTATCTAACATACATAATAAGAAAAGCACTGAGCATATTCATAACATAAACACAACACCAAGCAACCAAAAGACACAAGATATACGTGGTTCACCCCCGTGTGGGGCTATGTCCACCAACTGCTTCGTATTCTTTATTATTATTCAATCTCTTACATTCATCCGATCTTGTGCACTAAGCCACAGAGCCGAGCTTCACATAGGATAGGATATCTGTGCACTGAGCACAAGATCCTCCTTCTAGAACTAACTCCAGTCACATAGCCAACTTCTTTATCGATCACATATCCTTAACACTTACACATTCTGTTGCATGAAGCAACTCAAAACTTCGTCCAATTAGCTTCGCAAGCTATTCACTACTTTCTTCAATAGATTCTTACTTATTTATAATTTTACAAAAATTCCTAATCATGGGTAAACCCAATGGGCCAACATCCAATAACCCATTACAAACACCCTAAACAACCCCTTGTTGGGTCCACATAGCTCACAAAATAAGTGAGATCCGCAATCTCAACTCCGCCCGGGCACTTCATCTTCGACTAGCCTGTCGAAGTCCAAAAGTGGTCCAAACCTGACCAAGGTTTCCTCAAAACTTGGTCGAGGGCCAATAGGCCCCCAACACTCACCTGTGACTTGTCTCAAGTCACTCAGGTCTGGGCAATGTTGCTTTGAAGGCCTCGAGATTCACTTGCCTCAACTTGCTGCTTCGCCTAAGCCTCCTGCTCAACGAGATCTTGGATCATTTTTTCTATAACAGGCCCTTCTAGACGTTGTTCTACTATCGCAACCACTTGGTCCAATTGCAAACCCCATCCCTCAATCTCTTCAAACACCATGTAGGCTTCGTCCTGCACCGGTTGCAGTTTCTGCATGACTTCCATTACTTTTCCCTGGATGGAAGTGATCTGCTGCTGCACTGCGCACTGTTCCTGAGATCTCTTCATTCTTTCAATTGCGATGAGTAGCTTCATCTGCACCTACACGGAGAAATCCTGATGCTACGCCTCCTTTAATTATGCTTCCAGTTTCCTTAGATATAGATCTTCTGCGAGGCGTTCATATGTCTACGTGCTTCTATCGCTAAGCTGTTTGCACTTTGAGGTGAGGGCCCTTATCCTTATCACTGTGTTCTTGGCAGTTTCCTCCTTCTGATCGCGCACTTCCCGTGGGGTGCTCGGTACTACTTGGATCTCCAACTCCATTATCCTCACTTGAAGCTGCTGGATAGTCTCAGCGAGCTTCGCCACTTGAACTTTGACTGACTCCTAGTCCTCCTGTGCCAAACCTGAAACATAGAGAAGTGCATTATTCACCGCTTCTTTAACCACAGTCTTCTTTGCGATCAACTGTTCCTTTTCTCTCTGTAGCTGAGCCTTTTCCTCCTGGAGCATCGCCCAAAATTCTTCTCCCTCGCTTTCATACGCGGTTACACTATACCGCACTACTCGTAATTGCTCTAATACTTCCTCTTTCTCTTGTTTCAAGGCTTATGTAGCCTTCTCCTTTTCTTCCTGGATTGTTTGAAGTCAAGCTTCTGTCGCATTTGCAAGTTTTCTTAGTTGGGTTGGTTCATCCCCCAATTCTGCAATCTATGATGAGGAAGGCATAGTAGGTACTGTGCGGATCAATTGAATAACTTTTTATATTTCCTTCAGTTCCTTCTCAACCCTTCCATAAAACTCCTCCTACTTTTCTCCATATCTCTACAAGATATCCTTGGAATCATCCTCCATGGTTCCGCGGACCAAAATGATGTTGTCTTCTGTGAGCATTGCTTCTAATTGGGGCTTGCTAGCGTGGGTCTTCTTTCTTGCCGAAGGTTTCTACAGAAAAACCTTCCTCTTCTGCAGTGTTACTGTTTCAGCAGGGGATCTTTTGGTGGTGTAACTTCCCCTTCTCCTTGCTTTTATCCTTCATCCCCTCCTCCTTGTCCATTTTCTTCGTCTCCTCCTCCTAGCGAGCTAGATCCATTTTCTTCAGAGGCACTGTCCTCCTCATCAGTCTCTATATTCTGGACTTCTTCCTGCTTTTTCTTCTTCTTTGTCTCACTGGACTGTACGACATGTTCGACCCGGGTGACTAGGAGGCCTCCTATGAGGCCAGTGTCAGAGATTTCTGCATCAACAACCGGTACAAGGAACTCCTCCGACCATTCCTTTGTGATCTTCTCCATGTCTTCATGTGTCAGCTTGTAATATGACTATAACTCTTCCTTTCTCTCATCTATGCGTGCAATGATATAGATGAAATGCAGATCTGCACGAAACTTGGCTATCAGTCTGTACTGGTGCAAGGTGAGCGGTGTCATGCACAGGAATGACTCAATGACAACCTTTGGTTGCTGATAATATGCATGGAACACAACGTTTGGCTGCCATTGCTTCGACATGTTGTTGATGTACCACAAGGTAGCAAACCTAGCGGCCAATGGCTCTGATGGTTCAATCTCCAGAAAGGTGGCTCCTTCAGAAATTTTCCAAGCGACAAATTCAATCAACACGATCAACCAACTAAAGTGGAATTCGTATCCCAGATCCTGAGCTTCACGACAGTATTTCTCGAGTTCATTGAGGAGGTAACTTGCCCAATTCATCTGCATGCCCTGCACATATTTTTCTGTGAGGTCCACCACGAAACTGGTGATTTGTGTGGGGCGTTTCTTTCTTATGAGCTTGCCAGGTATGAGTTGGAAAGAGAGGCACATTGCGCCATCTTGGATAGAGGCTACCTTGTATCCTCTCTTTCCCTTTTCGACTTCGTCGTAAGCCTCCTTGATGTGCTATGCTAGGGAGCGGTCTGAGGCCTTCTCTGGGTAAAACTTCCGAGGGTTGGGTCCCCTCATCCTTAATCCTATAATCAAGTGGATCAATGTCAGATCCACAATAATTCACCGGTTAAGCCAAAGGTATCCTCCATGGTAGCATGACAAGAGGAGTTTAACGCATGCGTTAACTTCCTGGTGATGACCACAATGGGAAATCTTCATCACATCTAGCACAATGGACTACGCCAGCTCCTTAATCCATGGTTGAGAGACCAGGCGAGTCTTCTTCCTAGTTATCTTTGTTAAGTATCGGTGGGGTGTGAGCATAGCATAGTTCTTTCTATTGTTGATATTGAAGTCGCTGTTCTTAAGTAGTGAGATCTTTTTTAACTGGCTCCCAACTACGCATATTCCTTTCGGAATGTACGTGGTGATCAAGGTGTACTCATAGTCTCATGAGATGATGTCGCAGTTAACCACAGCAGCCAAAGGTGGGATATAGTCTAGTAAGATCGACGGGATCTGCTTCACATTAGCCATCTCACCGTGATGCTTACTCCGCTACTCGTTCGTGGCGTTGACATAGCTAGAATGTCGTCCAGTTGAAGGGGAAGCCTGCAGTCCCCTAGTCGATGACGCCTATAATCCTTCAGATAACTGTTTATCATCCATTAACTTCTTGAGGACTTCCTTGAAAAACTTCTCTAATGCACTGGGTTCACCCGACATCCTCACTGTTAAACAGACAGGTCGGGGTAGGGGAAATGATAAGCAGGGTAGAAAAATAGACAATGACGTCTAATTTCTAATAACACAACTCGACACACAATTAATTCTCTATTAGCTTAGTTAGTCATGAGTGGAAAAAAGTGGTCCTGACACAACGTCCAACATGTTAAATAAGTGGGGCCTCATAATAGATTCTTCCAATGGGAAGGAATGCTTCCATCAATGCGAATCTGTCCGTTATGGCACGGTCTCAATGTCCCAAAAGCGGTCCATCTTCCCATAAATGCATTTCCTAGCCATTTCAGATCATCGTTCTAATGGTCGGGGTGCCTCCAACGGTCATATAGCTATGCAGGGTGAAGTTCCATCCTACACGGTTCTACTGTTCTGGCGAGGTTCGTATCCTGTGAACCTGCCTCCTGTGAGGTTCCAGTCTGTGAAATCTTCCACCTGTTCTCTGTAGCTTTTTGTAGCTTTTCTAACTTAGCTTTCTTTTTACTGAGCTTCCTTGCCTTCTTTCCTATGATATGAGTTTCTCTTACTGTTTCTAGATTCCTCTTTCCATTCTTATTCTTATCTTCTCCTAGAGTAGTGACTTCACACTGCTGAGGTGCTCTCAAAGGGTTTGAATTTAATATCCCTTCTCTAAATACTTCCTGGGTGGATATACTCTTTTCTTGCATGGATAGGTCCTTCATACCTTCTTGCGTTATTTCAACCTAGACAACTAATTCTCTTGCCCTATGTTGCTTCGACTTATCTTCTCGTTCTTCTATTAGTCGGTCTATTTTTCTAGCTATGAAATCCCTTAGTTATTGTTTTTTCTTTTCTTTAGATTCTTCCTCTTCCTTCTGATCCGATCCTTCTCAATCCAAGTCTTTCCTAACAAAAGTGGGAAAGGGGCGTTATTCTCAACAAACTTAATGAATTCAAATTCCTCTTTAGTCGATGTTCCATGGATAATAATAGGTACATTAATAAATATTCCACATAGGGTTATCATATTACCTTTAAACAAGCCTATCCTTCCCAATGAAGGTACCATAGTAGGCTTTCCGAAAATTTCCCAAGTGCTTTCTGTCATAATATTCACTTGTGTTTCCTCATCCAAGACACAGTCTATGTCGAAGTCTCCTATTCTTGTACTTATGTGTTGTTTTACTTTTATGATCTCTGGTAAACTGACATCTTTGTGAACATCCATCGTTTCTTTGAACTGTAATAATGTAGTCTGAACTTTTTCTGATTCTTTCTCTTTATGATTCTCTAACATGCTCTTAGTCTCTTGACTTCCTTCATAGTTTTCTTGTCTCATGTTCATTCATTCAACTTTAGGAATCATCCTTGGACAATCCTCAACCTCATGGCCAAAAATTTTACAACAAAGACAAATAGGACCTATACCAGGGCATTCATTAACAATATGTCTCAGTCTTCTGTAGTTATAACATAGTGTCAATCCTCTTTTTCTCTTGTATTTTTCCCAACCTCTTCTGTACTGCGCACTAGGATCACAGTGCTAGACCTGCAATCTACAAAAAATCTTTCTAGGTTCCTGCATCCACTTATTAGTCCAAAAATTCTTTCTATGCATAGGAATAACATATATTTCTTCATTTGTATTAGCTCTACTTAGATCAACTCTTTCTTCCAACTATGCCCTAGCTTTTAGACTAGGACAAAATCTATTAAAGATACCTAAATTCATGCTTTCGAAACAAAAATTTTCACTTATCTTACTCTTATCAAAGCACAAAGCTTTACCTCTTTTAAGATCTTATCTCTTTTCTTCAGATCAGGTTTCTCTCTTAGCATAGAGCTTCACAAGTCAAGTAGAGTTCTGCACACTACAACAACAGATCTACGTACATAGCTTCTATTTTCTTTACTTCAGTTCCCAACAATCACAGTTTCAGGTCCCAACAACAAAACCATTTGTTGGCACAGGGGTAGACCCAGGGTTCAACACTTCAACAACACACCAACAAAACCCTGACTACCGACCCTTTTAGCAACATCTACGAAGCAGGCGAAGTCTCACCCGAGGTAGAAGCAGGGGGGGGGGGTTACATGAATCAGGTGTATGTAACCAAGTTGGGACATAGATCTATGATAATAACACTTAATAGAGTATTCTAGCAACACTTAGAAGGTGACATGCATTAGTTCATTAACTTCATTAACATCGTAGAACTTACCCAAGGATAGATCGACGCAGTAAAAATAAAGCTTAAACACTTCAATCCCTTAGCACATAGCATTATGTTAGATCTAACATTCATTCATCCTTAACACAAATAAATCACTAAGCATCAATAGATCTATCTAACATACATAATAAGAAAAGCACTGAGCAGATTCATAACATAAACACAACACCAAGCAACCAAAAGACACAAGATACATGCGGTTCACCCTCGTGTGGGGCTACGTCCACCAACTGCTTCGTCTTCTTTATTATTCTTCAACCTCTTACATTCATCCGCTCCTGTGCACTAAGCCACAGAGCCGAGCTTCACATAGGACAAGAGATCCGCGTACTAAGCACCAGATCCTTCTTCCAGAACTAAGTCTAGGCACAGATCCAACTTCTCTATCGAGCACATAGCTTTAACACTTACACATTTTGTTGCATGAAGCAACTCAAAACTACATCTACTTATCTTCGTAATCTATTCACTACTTTCTACAATACATTCTTACTTATTTATACTTTTACAAAAAGGCCTAATCATGGGTAAACCCCATGGGCCGACATACCATAAAACATTACAAAAACCCTAAACAACCCCTTGCTGGGTCCACAGAGCCTGCAAAATAAGTGAGATCCACGATCTCAGCTCCGCCTGGGCGCTCCATCTTCGACCAACCTGTCGAAGTCCAAAAGTGGTCCAAACCTGACCAAGGTTTCCTCAAAACTTAGTCGAGGGCCAAAAACGACCAATTTTCTATGATTTATGTCCTTAGTTAGTTCATCATTATAGATATGAATAGTGACAAAAAGGAAATGACTGTAGGCAAAAACCTTTGTTTAGAAAACATAACTTCCTTCTTTTGCAGCTATGCTTAAAAGATACCTTCGAATTCTGCCAAAAATATTAGGCTGGAAGTAACTCTGTGAATTGGTGATGCTCTGCCTCTGCTGATTAACTACAATCCAAGCCCTTACAATGTTTTGTAAGAGTGAAATGGTTGCTTTATGTTGGTTGTGGAGCCTGATTATCTTCCTGATTCAGAGGTCTTTGTTTTCAATTGTGTTTATACCGCATAAATACTGTACACCTTGGAAGATTGCGAACCACGTATATCTGTGTCTCTATTGTATTGTGTATCTTCTGTGTTTTATTTCCACATTTGTTTTATTTTATTTCTCCACGATCCTATTTTTGTGACAAATGGTATCTGAGCGAAAGGTGACTCGCAAGAAAAGAGGGTTCCTGGTTCGAGTGGGAGCAATGGCAAGAGATGGAAAGTTTAGGGTTGAGAAATTTAATGACCAAAACTAATAGTTATGGAAGATGCAGATGGAAGATTATTTATATCAGAGGGATCTATTCCTACCATTGGGTGGAATAACAAAGAAGTCGATGACCATGAAGGACAAATAATGACAGAAAGGCACTAGGAACGATATGGATGAGCCTGGCAGCATCGATGGATTTCAATATTTCAAAAGAAAAGACAATGAAGGAACTGATGGGTGCATTAACTAAACTGTATGAAATACCAGAAAAATGAAAAGGCTTGGTCATGGATGTAAGTAACTCTGTCTCTGGTTCAAACACTCTAAAATTTGATGATGTTGTTGGTGTTATCCTTAGCGAGGAAATGCGATGGAAAAACACAGGTGAGACATCAGGTAATGCGTTGACTGTGGAGAAAAGGGGAAGACAAAAGGTAAGAGGAAAGGTCTCAAGGAACCATGGGAATTCTAGGAAGGGCAGATCCAATTCCATACTGGGAAATATAAAGTGTTGGAATTGTGGGAAGAAAGGACATCTAAAGAAAGACTGTAGAGTTCCAAAAAAACAAAGAGATGTACAATAAGAGAAAAATGAAGAAGCAAATGTAACATGTGATGTGTTACATGATGATTTGATTCTTTCTGTAGGTGATATTTCTGAGTCTTGGGTAGTATATTCAGGGGCTTCATTTCATGCCACACCCCATAGGAAATATTTTCTAGGGTATATTCAAGGTGATTTTGGACAGGTTCATTTGGGTGATGATGCACCATGCAAAATTGTTGGAATGTGAAAGGTACAAATAAATGAAAACAATGGAAAACAATGGTTGTTGAAAGAGGTAAGACATGTTTTAGATCTAAGGAAAAAAATAATTTCAACTGGGCAGTGGGAAAGTGAAGGTTGTATATCTATATTTACAGATAAGGCATGGTAGTTCACCAAAGGATCACCGGTGATAGTAAAAGGAGAGAAGGTAGGTACATTGTATTTATGTACTGGTAATACTGAATATTCTATCTCTTTAGCTTCTACATGATTGGATACATCACTGTGGCATAATAGGTTTGGACACATGAGTGATAAGGGGATACATATACTTCACTAAATAAATTTGTTTCCATATATTAAACAAATTGATTTGGATTTCTGTGAGCATTGTGTTAATGGAAAACAAAAGAGAGTCAGATTTCTAGAGTCGAGAAAGAAAAGAAGAGTGAAAGGTTTGCTTATGCATACATATGTATGGGTACCAACTTAGGTATCACATCTTGGTGGATCTTGTTATTATGCTACTTTTATTAATGATGCAACTAGAAAAACTTGGGTTTATTGCATTCGACAAAAATATGATGTTTTTGATACTTTTAAGAAATGGAAATCTTTGGTTGAGAATGAGACAGGAAAAATGTTGAAGTGTCTCAGATCAGACAATGTAGGTGAATATTGAAACAATGCATTTGATGATTGTTGTTCATACCATGGGATTCATAGAAAGAAGACAGTTCTAGTAACACAACAAGAAAATGGTGTCTCAGAAAGGATGAACATGACCATCATGGGGCGTGAAAGGAGTATGAGATTGCATGCAGGGTTTCCCTTAGATTTTTGGAAAAATGATGTAGATACTACTGTTTACTTGATAAACATAGGACCTTCAAGTTATTTGGATGGTGGCATTCCATAGGAGGCATGGATAGGTAAAAATGTAAACTATTCTTTTTGAAGACTTTTTGTTGTGAAGCATTTGTCCATATTGATAAAGAAAATAGAACAAAGCTTGAGGCAAAATACAAGAAGTGTACCTTTATTTTGGTTATCTATTATGGGATTATGAAAATCACAAAATCATTAGGAGTAGAGATGTCATATTCAATGAGAAGTTCATGTATAAAGATCAGTTGCAGGGAAAGAAACAGGAAAAAGAAAAACTAGAATACATAGTGCTTGATGAAATCACTGAAAAATAAATTCCAAAGGTACTAGAAAATAAAAATGTACAACAACATGAGCAACATGTACCTCAAACTCCTGCAAGTATTGTTAAAATATCTACTAGGTTAAGTAGACCCCCTTAACGATACTCTCATTCATTGTATTATTTATTGTTGACTAATTCTGGTGAACTAGAAAGTTATGAAGATGCAATGCATGTAGACAGTAAAAGGAAGTGGGAGCAAGGCATGAAAGAGAAAATGGATTCCTTGGTAAATAAACAGACTTGGGACTTGGTTCAGTTTCCTGTAGAAAAAATAACATTGCAGAATAAATGGGCTTACAGGTTGAAGGAAGAAGATGGAGGAAAAAAGTGATACAAGGCTAGACTTGTTGTAAATGGGTTTGCACAAAAGAAAGGTATAGATTTTAATGAAATATTTTCTCTTGTTGTTAAAATGAATTTAATTAGGACTATTTTAAGTGTTTTGGCAGTAGAAGATTTGCATCTTGAATAATTAGATGTAAAAACAACTTTTATCCATGGGGATTTGGAGGAAGAGATTTATATGCAACAACCACAGGGGTATAAGGTCAAAGGAAAGGAGAATTTGGTATGCAAGTTGAAGAAGAGATTGTATGGCCTAAAGCAGGCTCCAAGGCAATGTTATTTGAAGTTTGACAGGTTTATGAAAGAAGAAGGTTATAGTAGATGTCATTCTGATCATTGTATTTATTTTAAAAGCCTAAAAAATGGAAGCTATATTATCTTGCTATTGTATGTAGATGACATACTTGTTGCAAGGTCTAACATGTAGGATATAAATGTGCTCAAGAAAAAATTAGCTAATTCATTTGCGATGAAGGATTTGCATGCTACAAAGAAAATCCTTGGTATGAGAATAACAAGAGACAAGGAATATTGCAAATTGACATTGTCTCAGGGTGAGTACATAGAGAAGGTGTTGGAGAGGTTTAGAATGCAAAATGCAAAACCAATTAGTACACCTTTGGCCAACCATTTCAAATTAACCAAGGAAATGTGTCCCAAGACATAGGAGGAGATAGACTACATGTCCAAGGTCCCTTATTCATCAACAATTGACAATTTGACGTATGTGATGGTTTGCACAGGACCAGATATTGCACATGCAGTGGGAGTTGTGAGCAGGTATATGAACAATCCAAGTAAAGAAAATTGGGAGGAAATAAAGTGGATTCTCAGGTATTTGAGAGGTACTACTAGTCATGAATTATTTTTTGGAGGTTCATACACTGTTCTATAGGGATATGTTGATTTAGATATGGTAGGTGATAAAAATAGAAGGAGGAGCACCACAAGGTATGTTTTTACTGTAGGTGGAATAACAGTAAGTTGGAATTTGAAATTGAAAAAGGTTATTTCACTTTCAACAATAGAAGCATAGTATGTTGATGCTACAAAGGCTAGTAAAGAGATGATTTTGTTATTAAGGTTTATGGAGGAATTGGGAAAGAAGCAGAAGAATAACATGTTGTATTGTGGCAGGGAGAGTTCCATTCATCTTGCAAATAAATCAACCTTCCATTAAAAGACTAAGCATATACAACTCAGGTACCATTTCATACGATATGTCTTGGAA